>CM069903.1:58500437-58708305 GCA_036172215.1 Camellia granthamiana | reverse complement strand
ACCTATTGCAAACGCACAACTACAACCTGATAACCAAAATAAGAGGGAAGACAAGGGAAACAAGATATGAATAACCACTCAAAACCATACGGACCCAAGTTCGGAACATGACAAGTGACGAGTCAAAATCAGAATTGCTATATCTGCCACTTATATAACACTTTTGAATTTCATGCCATGGCATAGTGAGAAAACAGTTATGAAATGGGCATATGATTGGATTACCGAAAAAATGGAAGCCATTTGCAGTGACCAACCCATTCTAATCGGCCATAGTAGGACAATCTCATCATCACTCATTAGACAACAACAACAACACAAAAAAGTGATAAATATAATTAGAATATATTTTGCATATGACAAAAAAAAAATGTTTCAAAACTGAAGGGGGCATGTGACCCCCCTAGGCCTTCTTTGGCTCCACCCCTGATGACTTTGATTTTATCCATATACTCAAGAAGTCACAAAAAAAAAAAAAAAAAAAAAAGAGTTATAAATATCATTTCATGTAAACATTATATTGGAATATTACCCAAAGTGGTGAAAAAAAAGTGATAAATATAATTTCTCTAAATTTTATATTGAGATATTATTCTTAAATTAGATTATTTAATTTGAATTATTAAAAGATATAATTATTAAATCATTAAAAATTTTAAATATTTCTTTTCTTTAATTTGCATCTTGAGGGATCGTTATGCACGAATTATTTGCTAATGTATATAGTGTGTGCGCGCTCAATTTGACTTCATGGGTGTATTTATAGCATAGACAAAATTCTATTTGTTAAAGAACTTGGTTAAGAAGATAAATTAAATAAGTTATAGGTCTTGTTTGTTTTGAGTGAGGGAATTATTAATACGGTGTGATTGAATGAAACAATTATTAATAGGATGATATTAGGTTGAAGGTATGAGATAAATTATATTTGTTTGTGCACTATATTGTTAACTCCAACTCACATGCATGCCAAGCAAAGAGTCAAGGAAGGATGGCATACGAGGACTTCCACCACAAGTGAAGGAAGTCTGAACTGGGCATCTGCAAGACCAGCTCTCCATTCTCTTCACGTTCTTGCCATTGTTGACTCTCACCAACAGAAAGTAGAAATTTTGGTAGGTTTGTCTCACTCTCTCTCTCTCTCTCTCTCTCTCTCTCTCTCTCTCTCTCATCTTTGTGTATAAATAGAGAGGAGAGAGAGAGGGTGAATTGCATCAAAAATTTGAGAGAGAGAGAGTTGTAAGTTGAGTGAGAGTATTTCTCCTCCTCTGCTTTTGTATTTGCTCTGTTAGTAAAATTCTAGTTTCTGCTCCATGGACATAGGCATTGGGCCGAGCCACGTAAATATTTGTGTCTCCTTGTGTGTGTGATTGTTTATTGTTTATTAATCTAGGTGTCCATAATCCTAACAAGTGGTATCACAGACACGTTGGGTGTTTTTTTTTTTTTTTCAAAAAACAGAGTGTGTTCTCAAAAATTGCCTAGAATTCAAAGTGGTCAAAATCCACTTTTGATCACACCAGGTTGAAGTCTCGATGAAACGAGCACATGGGTGAAAATCGTGTTGAAAAAGGAGCTCAAACGAAGCCGCATGCGCCACACGCATCAGGTGACGCCATTCTCATGCGCTTCCACTCGCTCACGTGTCACACGCACTTTCAAAGGAAGAAGATGCGTGATCTCACGCGCAAGCACGCGCCACACGCGCACACACCAGACACTGATGTCAGACGATCACCGGAGTAACGCCATCTTGTCGTCGATCGTTGACATCATGCCATTATCCGTTGAGCTCATCCCAACCGAACCGGAGCTAAGTCGAGTCGAAGTTGAAGCTAAGCCAGAGCCTAGCCGAGCTGCTGATGTCAGCCAATCTAGAGGAATTATCCAGTGCTTCTCAGTCGCTCCAGATTCTGTCGATTTGAATCGTTCAACCTGTTTTGGCTTGATCTGATCCATTCTGTGTCCGTTTTTGACGATCCAATAGTGCTTTCCAACTATTTGGAATATTCTAGACACATCCATACAGTTAGATTTTGCAAATCATATTTGAAAAACTTGTAGTTTTATTTTGGCAATCTAAAGTGCTTTTCTGGCTAATTTAACCAGTCCGGACTCAACGGCGAAGTCTGATTGTTCAGATAGAGATCATTTTCTATAAAGACAATTATTGATGGAGGAATTAACATTGACTTCGGGATCCATGATCAAGCTAAATGCTTCTAACTATGCAATTTGGAAGCCCATAATGGAGGATGTCCTGTATTGCCGAGATTTGTTTGACCCCATTGAGCTTAATAAAGTCAAACCAACAATGGAAAACAACGAAGACTAGAAATGGAAAAATCAGAAAACCATTGGCTAGAATAGACAATGGATCGATCATAGTGTCTTCCACCATGTCGCCTAGGAGACTGATGCCTATGCTCTCTTGACAAAGTTAGAAGGCATATACCAGTCGAAGACTACTTGGAACAAAGCCCTCCCAATGAGAAGACTTGTAAATGTAAAGCTAAAAGGTGGTATCTTTGTTGCTAAACACGCCAGTGATTTTCAAAATCTAGTGAACCAACTGGCAACTATCAAAATGGAGCTAGATAATGAGATGCAGGCCCTATTACTGCTCAGCTTTTTGCTAAACAGTTGGGAGACATTGGTGATATCCCTCAGCAACTCTGCACCAAAAGAAAGACTGATCACAAACATGGTCACTGATGCTTTATTTAGTGAAGAGGCAAGTAAGAAAGACATGGGTGGAGATCAATCCCATGCCCTCGTCACAAAAAATAAAGGTAGAGGTAGAGGCAGAGACATGGGAAAAAGCTAAAGCAGGAGACGCAACAGAGAAAGATCTCAAGACAGAGGGAAATCCAGAGAATGTACGAGCCGGCCAAAGTTCAAGTGTTACCACTGTGGCCAGGAGGGTCACATAAAGAAATATTGTTATGCCTTGAAGGGAGAACAAAAACAAGGCACTAGACAGCTAAAGACCGAAAATGGGAACACTGCTGTTACTGTCTTAGAGGATATTGCATTATTCTCTGTTGGAGAAGAAGAGTGCCTCCATATGTCAGACAATAACACTGAGTGGGTGGTAGATACAGCAGCTTCCTACCATGCTACACCCCGAAAGGAGTTCTTCAGTGCATACCAAGTTGGAGATTTTGGTACAGTGAAGATAGGTAACTCCAATTTTTCAAAGATTGTGGGAATCAGTGATGTTTGCATCCAAACCAAAGTTGGCTACATGATGGCATTGAAAGATGTCAGACATGTTCCCGATTTACACCTGAATCTTATCTCAGGGATAGCCTTAGATCGACAAGGCTATGAGAACTACTTCGGCAAAGGCATATGGAAGTTGAAAAAGGGATCTTTGGTGGTAGCTAGAGAACAGGCAAGTGGCATACTATACAAGACTCATGTGGAGGTGAATTTAGATAGCCTCAACACAGCAGAAGATGAGGCATCACCAAATTTGTAGCACAAAAGGCTAGGTCACATGAGTGAGAAAGGGTTGCAGATTCTGGCAAAGAAGTCTCTTATTCCCTTTGCCAAAGATGCGAAATTGAATCCTTGTGACAACTGTTTATTTGGAAAAGCATTATAGAGTCACTTTCCACTTATCATCTAGAAGACAATCAGAGTTGTTAATCAGAGTAACTCTGATGTATGCGGTCTTATAGAAGTGGAATCTTTGGGTAGCAGAAAATACTTCCTGATGTTTATTGATGATGCATCACGGAAGGTATGGGTTTATGTCCTAAAGACCAAAGCTGAGGTGTTCAGACATTTTCAGACATTCCATGCCATGGTGGAAAGGGAGACCGGAAAGAAGTTGAAGTGTCTTCAAACAAACAATGGAGGCAAGTACACGTCAAAGGAATTTCAAGCCTACTGTGCTACTCGCGGCATCCAGCATGAGAAGACTGGTCCTAGAACCCCACAACACAATAGTGTAGCCGAGAGAATGAACCGACCATTGTGGACAAGGTCAGATGTAGGCTCAAAATGACAAAGTTGCCAAAGCCATTTTAGGGAGAAGCTAATTGTGTTTCCTGCTATCTAATTAATAGATCGCCATCTGTTCCACTAAATTTTTAGATTCCAAAAAAGGTGTGATCTGGTAGGGAGATTTCTTACTCTTACTTGAGAGTGTTCGGGTGCAAAGCATTTGCACATGTATCCAAGGAGCACAAGCAGAAGCTGGATGATAAAGCTACTCTATGCTTTTTTATTGGCTATGGAGATGAAGAATTTGGATACAGATTATGGGATTCGAAAAACAAGAAGGTCATTCGAAGCAGAGATGTGATGTTTCAAGAAGGCCAGACTTTAGAAGACTTTGGGCAACCAACCAAACCCAAAGTTGACGTTGTTGTAGAAATTCTTCCCAACCCTACACCATCACAGAATGCTACCGACAAAGAAGAGCTACTGCAGCATGAAACCAATGATGTAAAGTTGCAGGATGGATTTCTAGAAGAAGTTCCAGAAGAAGAGGGTGTCGAGAAAGGGGAGACACAACCCCCTCCGCAAAAGACTGTTGGTCCATAGTTATGAAGATTAACAAGAGAGCTTAAGCCATCATCAAAATACCCTACTTCTGAGTATATTTTACTTACTAATGAGGGGGAGCCAAAAAGTTTACAAGAAGCTCAGAATCATAAGGAGAAGAATAGTTGGCAACAAGCTATGCAAGAAGAGATGCAGTCCTTGCAGAAAAACCAGACTTATGATTTGGTAAAACTTCTCCAGGGTCGAAAAGCACTGAAGAACAAATGGGTGTTCAAGTTGAAGAATAGATAGATAAATAGTAGATAGTAGATAGATAGTAGATATATAATATTTATATAATGTACTATTGAGGTTTTATTATGTTATATATATAATAAATATTTTTAATTATAAATATCATTTCTTTAGTTTTAATTATTAAATTTTAATATTATTATTCAAATTCTGATTGTGTTGTGGATCGAGTAAGGTCGAGGGTGGAGGTTACATTTGTGAATTTGGGTGAGAGTGAAGGAGAGTTTCATAATTGTCGGGTTGGGTTAGGACGAGACGAGAGTGACTACGACCCATGCCCGACCCCTTACCATCTCTAAATCTACCACTTATATAACACTTTTGAATTTCATGCCATGGCATAGTGAGAAAAAAGTTATGAAATGGGCATATGATTGGACTGCCGAAAAAATGGGAGCCATTTGCAGTGACCAACCCATTCTAATCGGCCACAGTAGGACAATCTCATCGCTTACTCATTCTTATTTTTGTGGGGTTCATGCGAATCTGAATTATACATTGATAAGTTTTGAAGGTAAAAATTCTTGGTCTGTAGCATTGTTGCTCAAAAAATTTAAATTTCACAAATTCTATAAGAAAAAAAAAAACTTCTAAAATAATTAACATTTCAACTTTTTCACCTCCAAGTAGAATAAATTTTTTAAATAATGGATACAACTACAACTATTGAGATTTGTTCCATATAATTCTGAAAATTACTCACCAAATAATCTTGTTAATCATGTCATTATCACTAAAACAAGCAATCCTTTGATTTAATGCCACACAAACCTCAAAAGAATAGATTTTTCACTAATTTTCTTTAAGTAATTTCCATGTAGTATATAATAATGTAACAAAATTAATTTTATTTTTCTTTCTCATAGTAATTATTTTCTTTGTTTATTTGGTTGGAAAGTTAGTATAAAATAAAAATAAACTAACGAAAAACAATATTGGAAAAGAGAGAGATAAAGATAATGTAGAAATAGTAGCTAGTGTCGGGAAACGTGGTCATTACAAAAATTTCAGTTTTTTGCGGCGGCAAAATGTCGTCGTTAATACTCCTAATGCCGTCTCAAAAAACCTTTAACGACGGCAAATGACTCTTAGCGACAACAAAAGGGGGGTCACAATAGAGGGTGTTGCTAAAACATTTTAGCAACGGCATGATGCCGTCACCTTTTTTTTTGCAACGGCAAATGTTGCCTTTGTGATGACATTCTACTATCGCCTATAATATGTAAAAATTGAGACCTTTTTCGATGGCAATGTTGTACTCTCACCAAAAGTTTTATTTGAGACGGCAAAAATAATGTTGTTGCGAATTTATATTTTTTTTTTTTTGTAGTGTCATCGCAAAAAAAAAACAAAACAAAACAAAACAAAAATGCAAATTACCTGTATTAAATGAAAAAAATTGAAAAAGAAACTAATAATTACATAATAATATAAAAGTGCTTGTATAGAAAAAACAATTTCTCAATAATAAAAATATTTTTGCATTCATAGCTACAATCAACAAAATTTCCCCACAACATAATGTTCCATAATACACATATAATGTTTAAATACATAATTTTATTCACAATTCAAAATAACATAAACAAAAAAAAAAAGTTTTCCTCATCATTTTTTGTGGGTAACAAAAACAAAAGTTAGTCACATTCTTCACAGGCATGCATTCCACAAGAAACAAACTCCTACTTGGGAAATATTTGAAAACAAAAAACAAAAATAATTAAGGAAACTGCTTGAGACCACTAATTAGTGGTAGCATTAATGATGTGGCAGTGGGCCCCACCCACTGCCACAGTGTTGCAGTGCCTTTTTTTTTTTTTTTTCATGTGCGCCAACTTATTAGTGGTGCTTTAGAGCACCACTTTTAGTGGTATGTATCATTACTGAATAATTAATGAAAATACAATTATGTGTTAATATCTTAATTACAATAAAACATAAAAATTTAACTACTATACAATTACAAAGATAATTAAGTAAATAATTTTGCATAGACCGAAATTCGGCTCTAACTCCCAAGCTGGGAACCCGATTTAAGTCTTGTCTTCTCCCACAAGTCTCTCGTGCCTAGGCAGTCGTGTGTGCCAAGTTTCATGCTAATCCAATGCCGTTTGGTGATTTTGGGGCATCAACACTTCGAATTTTAAATTTCTTAAGGAACTAGTTTGCCTAGACTGAAATCCAACTCTAACTCCCTAACCGGGAACCCAATTCGAATCCCGTCTTCTCCCATAAGTCTCTCGTGCCAAGGCGGTCGTGTGTACAAAGTTTCATGCTAATCCGATGCCGTTTGTTGATTTTGGGGTGTCAACACCTCGAATTCTAAGTTTCTCAAAGAACTAGTTTGCTTAGACCAAAATTCGGCTCGAACTACCAAATTGAGAACCTTATTTGAATCTCGTCTTCTCCCACAAGTCTCTCGTGCCTAGGTGGTCATGTGTGCCAAGTTTTGTGCTAATTCGACGTCGTTTCGTGATTTTGGGGTGTCAACACCTCGAATTCTAAGTTTCTTAAGGAACTAGTTTGCTTAGATCAAAATTCGGCTCGAACTACCAAACCGAGAACCTGATTCGAATCTCGTCTTCTCCCATAAGTCTCTTGTGCCTAGGCGGTCATGTGTGCCAAGTTTCGTGCTAATCCGACGTCGTTTGGTGATTTTGGGGCGTCAACACCTCAAATTCTAAGTTTCTTAAGGAACTAACTTGCCTAGACCGAAATCCGGCTCTAACTCCCAAACTAGGAACCCAGTTTGCCTAGACCAAAATCCAGCACTAACTCCCAAACAGGGAACCCAATTTGAGTCCCGTATTCTCCCACAAGTCTCTCGTGCCAAGGCGGTCATGTGTGTCAAGTTTCATGCTAATCGGACGCCGTTTGTTGATTTTGGGGCATCAACACCTCTAATTCTAAGTTTCTTAAAGAACTAGTTTGCCTAGACGGAAATCTGGCTCTAACTCTCAAACCGGGAACCTGATTCTAGTCCTGTGTGCTCCCACAAGTTTCTCATGCCTAGGCGATCATGTATGCCAAGTTTCATGCTAATCTAACGCCGTTTGGTGATTTTAGGTCTTCAACATCTCGAATTCTAAATTTCTTAAGGAACTAGTTTGCCGAAACTAAAATCCGACTCTACCTCTCAAACTGGGAACCCGATTCAAGTCCCATCTTCTCCAACAAGTCTCTCATGCCAAGGCGATCGTATGTGACAAGTTTCGTGCTAATTTGACGTCGTTTGGTGATTTGGGGGTGTCAACATCTTGAATTCTAAGTTTCTTAAGGAACTAGTTTGCCTAGACCGAAATCTGACTCTAACTCCTAAACCGGGAACCCGATTCAAATCCCGTCTTCCCCCACATGTCTCTCGTGCCAAGGCGGTTGTGTGTTCCAAGTTTCGTGCTAATCTGACGCTGTTTGTTGATTTTGGGGCGTCAACACCTCGAATTCTAAGTTTCTTAAGGAACTAGTTTCTTAACTACTGCCCAAGTACTTGCAAATGATACGAGCAACTTTTAAGACAATTGATTATGTCTTGAATTGATCCAACATCAAACTCACTTGATAGGAATCCAAGAATCATGACTCAGTAATAATATGAAGGGGAAAAAAAAACATAAAATGAAAACAAATATAGTGCAAACTTACAGGCGAGGATATGGATTGAGGGCATGCAAGATTAACAAATTCATGGCCATTTTGCTCCAGTACTACAACATTTATGTCATCTTCCACATTTGCATACACAGCAATAAATGCTTTCTTACCAGAGCATGCAAATGTTGCACATTTGGGAAAAAATTTCTTAGAAGTTACAGTGGTTGGTTCAGTTTGATCTAGATCTTTGCATTTATCTGTTGGAAAATTGGTTTTATATAGGCTTGTTTTAGGCCAAATTTGAGCCCAGAATTGAGTGGGCCCCAAACATCTTTTGGGGCGGGTCCGAAGAAGTGATGTGTTCCTTGCCGTGTAGCAAGTCACACGGTGAAGACGGCTCATCAAAACCATTTATGAATGAATGGGAACTTGACGTCGTTTTCGAGTTCGTGGAATGGACATTTAAAGAATTTAATGTGAGTTTCCTTGTAAGGCTTGTCCCACATTGAAACTTGAAGAGAACTTATGTGTGTATATAAGTTCTAAGTGCCACACTTAGGTTGGGTCCCAAGGGACACCCCAAGTTTGTAGAAGGAAAGAGTTATGGACAAATGAAACCTTAGCCTAAACCACCACATGCGCCGCCGCTACTGCCGCCGTCCATTCGACCAGTCGAGCCAAGCTGTGCCAGGCGTGGGTATGGGTTTTTGGACAAAATTAATTTAAATTTTTCCCAAAAATTATTACGAAAAATTAATTCCAAATTTTAATTCAAATTTTTTGTCCAAATATTGTGCCTCTGAATTCCACTAAATTCCTAACTATTAACAGGTTTTGTAACTACCAGACAGATTCAAAACTGTCTAAACAGTTTTCTTCAAATCTGTTACACCCGGACAGATACATTTTTTGCTTAGAACATATTTAAATCTGCCCAGGCAGATTTGAACAGATTTAACCTCAGGTTCAACAGGTTCAAATGTTCAAACAGATCAGGAAAACTGCCCAGCAGTTTTGGGCAGTCTTATAACTGCTGCAGTTAGCATATCTGTTCAAAATTCAAATCTGTATCTGTTGGGCAGATTCATACCTATTCGGATTTTCTGGACAACCACAATTTGCCTATAAATACCAGTCATTTCAGCAATCTTAAGAGATCTGAAATTCTTCTTTTTCCTTCTCTTTTTACTCTCTTGTATGATATAATCTTTATATTATATTAGGAAAAAATTCAAAGAATAAGAACACAAGTTTTTGTTCGCCGAACAAATTGTTTGGGGTGCTACTACAATTTGTGAAGATTATTGTATCCTGGGAGATAGATGTCATTTGTCCATAAGCACTGTGGCGGAGCGAATCTGTCTTAAGGACAGAGTGTCACACACTCGACTTGATCTTTTAATTATTAATTCGGTTCGATAAAATAAATTCGGTACAGTATTTATTTTATTTGTATGATTTTGTTTCAATTTATTTATGGTACACAGAAGATTATACCAACAATCTTAAGACAAAGTCGAATTACTCTGTTTATAGAATTTCTCGTTTGTTTCCTTTTCTCTTTCTTCTTCTTACAGAAATTATTTTCTGTGATTTTACAAAATAATATTCTGGTTGGAAAAACAAATAATAGTAATATACTGTTTGACAGATAGTAATAATATACTGTCTATTTTCTTTGACAACTAGTAGTAATATACTGGTATCATTAACAATTCAGAATATTTATTTGTGAAGTTAATCAGAAATTAATTTTGGTTTTTCAGAAATAATTTCTAAGGGTTCATTAATTAAAATTCTATTTTCAGTATTTTAATTTTTGAAATGTTATAGAAATTTAATTTTCTGTGTGGAATTAATTTGGTTAAATAAAATTTTATTTTGTTTTCAAATTAATTTAAAATAAAAGTTACAATTCTTGTTTCTTTTATTTTTTACAGAATTAAATTATGTGTTTATGATTAAATTTTTTGTGTAGTATAAAATTTTAATTATAATTTTGTTTTATAATTTCGAATTCATGGCTACTGAAACTAGTTAAACTAATGCTCAAACAAGTACTAGTATGGTGGCTGCAATTGTGCCAATCCCTCCTCTTGTTATGACTATACCAGTCAATCATGGTGAAAAACCAAGAAAGTTCTTAGGAACTATTTTTAAAAGATGGCAAAAGAAAATGCTATCTAAATTGGGGGAAACTAAGAAGTATAAGTTCAATGGCATGTGTTACATTTGTAACAAAGATGAACATCGGGCCAAAGATTGCTGTTGCAAACGCAAAGGCAAAGGAAGATCAAGCAAAAAGGTTGCTAAAACCAATATGACCGAAGTGGATAAAATTTCCAATGGTGTAGATATTATAAATCTTTCTGCAATTGTTTCCGTGGCAAACCTTGTCGGAAATCCTAAAGAGTGGTGGGTAGACATTGGTGCTACTCGCTACATTTGTGCCGACAAAAAGATGTTCACATCTTATTCTAAAGTGGACAATGGTAAATAACTTTTTATGGGCAACTCCTCGACTTCTAAAGTTGAAGGACAAGGAAAGATTATTCTGAAGATGACATCTGGAAAGGAACTCACTCTCAACAATATGCTGCATGTACCGGTCATTCGCAAGAATCTTATTTCCGGATCTTTGTTGAGAAAAAATGGGTTTAGGTTAGTTTTTGAAAGTGACAAGTTTGTACTTACCAAAAAGGGGATGTATGTAGGAAAATGTTACATGTCTGATAGCCTTTTCAAAATTAATGTAATGATTGTTGTACCTCTGTTATTAATAAAAATACATGTTCTTCTTACTTGCTTGAGTCTTCAAATTTATGGCATGGTAGACTTGGACATGTTAATTATGGATATTTGTGTAGATTAATTAATATGGAATGTTTACCTAAATTTGACATTGATTCAAATCATAAAGGTGAAATTTGTGTTGAGACAAAATTATCCAAAACTCTTTTTTATTCAATTGAAAGAAGAACAGAACCACTTGAATTAATTCATAGTGACATTTGTGATTTCAAATTAATTCAAACTAGAGGTGGGAAAAAGTATTTATCACTTTTATAGATGACTATGCTAGATATAGTTATGTTTATTTAATTCAAACCAAGAATGAAATTTTGGAAACTTTCATTCAATATAAGAATGAAGTTGAAAATCAACTTGGTAAGAAAATTAAGAAACTTAGAAGTGATAAAGGTGGTGAATATGAATCACCTTTTGGTGAATTTTGTAAAGAACATGGAATAATTCATCAAACCACCGCTTCTTACTCACCTCAACAAAATGGAATTGTTGAAAGGAAAAATAGAACTTTAAAAGAAATGATGAATGCCATGTTAATAAGTTATGGATTACCTCAAAGCTTGTGGGGGGAAGCAATACTTTCTGCTAATTATATACTTAATAAAGTACCCCGAAACAAAGTGAATCAAACACCTTATGAAATGTGGCATGGAAGAGTACCATCCTACAAATATTTAAAAGTGTGGGGGTGTTTGGCTAAAATGGCTATTCCTAGTCCTAAAAAGACCAAGATAGGTCCTAAAACCGTTGATTGCATTTTCATTGGTTATGCCAAGAATAGTAGTGCATATCGATTCTTGATTCATAAGTCAGAACATTCCGAAATGCATGTAAATACTATTATTGAATCTCGGAATGCATCATTCTTTGAATATGTATTTCCAAACAAGACTGGACAAGAGACTAGTACTAACAAAAGATCTCATGATGCTATTACTAGTGATGATCAAGAACAAGATCAAGAGCAAGAGATAGATCAAGATGAGGAAGAAGAACCTAGGCATAGTAAACGTGCTAAAACCTCAAAATCTTTTGATCCAGATTTTCTAACTTTTTTGTTAGAAAATGAGCCTTTAACTTTTAAAGAAGTTATGTCCAGTCCTAAGGCTCCTTTATGGAAAGAAGCTATCAATAGTGAAGTTGAATCCATCTTGCAAAATCACACTTGGGAATTGGTGGATTTGCCACCAGGTTGTAAACCTCTTGGGTACAATTGGATTTTTAAGAGAAAAATAAAAGCAGATAGATCAATTGACAAATACAGAGCAAGACTTATGGTCAAAGGGTATAGACAAAAAGAAGGTCTTGATTATTTTGACACATACTCACTAGTTACTATAATAACATCCATTAGAATGCTAATTGCTATTGCATCTTTATATAAACTAGAAATTCATCAAATGGATGTGAAAACCGCTTTCTTAAATAGTGAATTAGATGAAGAAATTTACATGGAACAACCAGAAGGTTTTTCTGTTCCAAGAAAAGAAAAGAAAGTGTGTAAATTGGTTAAATCATTATATGGCTTAAAACAATGGCTAAAACAATGGCATGAGAAATTTGACAAGGCAATAATGTCAAATGGATTTAAAATTAATGAGTGTGACAAATGTGTTTATATTAAAAATACAGACAAAGATTATGTCATTGTATGTCTTTATGTGGGTGGTATGCTCATCATAGATAATAATAATGACATGATTAAAACTACCAAGAAAATGTTGAATAAACATTTTGACATGAAGGACATGGGGATTGCTGATGTAATACTTGGTATGAAAATTACCAAAACATCAGAAGGTTATGCTTCGTTACAATCTCATTACATTGAGAAAATACTTTACAAATTTAGCAAAGATAACAAACATCTTGCTAGAACACCTGTGGATATTAATTTGTTTCTTTCTAAAAATGCACAAGAAAGTATTTCTCAATTAAAGTATACCCAAATTATTAGAAGCTTAATGTACTTGATGAACTACACTCGCCCAGATATAGCTTATGCAGTAAGTAAATTAAGTAGATATACAAGTAACCTGGGAGTAGAACACTGGAAAGCAATTATAAGGGTTCTAAAATATCTCTGATTTACTCGTAACATTGGGCTGAATTATACTAGATATCCAGCAATACTTGAAGGTTACTGTGATACAAACTGGATATCAGATACTAAAAACTCAAAATCCACCAGTGGGTATGTTTTTACTCTTGGTGGAGCAGCTGTATCTTGGAAATCTTCCAAACAAACTTGCATAACTAGGTCTACTATGGAATCAGAATTCATAGCTTTATATAAAGCTGGGAAAGAAGCAGAATGGCTTCGCCACTTCCTTGAAGATATTCCAATATGGCCAAAACCGGTGCCTGCTATATGTATACATTGTGATAGTCAATCAGCAATTGGTAGAGCACAGAGTCATATGTATAACGGTAAGTCGCGACACATTCGCCGTCAACATTACACCATGAGACAACTACTCTCTAATGGAATTATTTCCATTGAATATGTGAAGTCTAAAGACAACATAGTGGATCCACTAACCAAAGGGTTAGCAAGAGAGTGAGTTGAAAATTCATCGAGGGGAATAGAACTTGAGCCTATTAAATAAGAGTTACCACAACGGCAACCCAACCTAGTTGACTGAAGATCCCGAGATCCAGGTTCAAAGGGACAACTGAGTTGTGAATGACTCATAAGGATCACTGGGAAGTCAAACTCCTACCCATTTCTATTATGAAATAGTGATGTCTGCAGCGTTTTAGGTTAAGTAAATTTTAATGATTCTTATAGGTAAACCTAGTGGAGTATGGCAGGATACTCTTCATAAGAATCACCTATGTAAGTGTGAACTGTGCCGGTTCTATGAGAATTGTGAACGGCTACAATTCTCTAGAGCACTTATGAAAGACTAGGTTGTTCAAGGCCAAAATGAACACAATAGTGAGAAATAAATTGTGTCTGGTAATATAATATGTGAGTTCTATTGTCTTGGTTTACACAAATGGCTGAACAATTTAAGACATCATGTTCACTGGTTAGCTAGTAAATCTGATAGTGTCTCATAAGGGAAGGTTCAAAGCCAAAAGCTACCTATCCTTTGCAGAATATTTCCAATTTTTGTACTCTCTGTAATTAGATCATGTTGTTGCATTTTAGGGGTGAGCAGCGGATATACCGATCCGCCAAAACCGACCGAACCGAACCGATCCGCCGCATTTTGGACGGATGCGTGATAACGAGCGGACGGTTGCGGATTGATTTTCTCCAATCTGCCAATTTGGCGGACGGATGGCGGATTTGAGATTTCTTTGGCCGCAACCGAACCGCCAAACCGCCAAATCACGAACACCCCTAGTAATTTATAAGATTTCGTATTTTCAATTTGTTTAAATATTATGTTTGTGTTTTCAATTGAAAAAGAGTTTAAATATTCTGTTGAAAAAAAGTTTTCAACTTGAATATATTTTTTGAATTGAAAAAAATAAACGTATTATTTATCTATATTTTTTTGTTTTTAAATCTAGCTCTAAAAATAATAAATAGAAAATATGATATATGCTGGTTGGTTTTTTGTTTTCAAAAACATATGTAGATGTAACAATACAGAGACATACAATCTCTACTACTGCTCTGTTCATGGTTTTGGTGGTTTGAATTGTTATTATATTTTAAGAATCACAGATTGTAATACTTTATGTGGATGAATCATGCTGTGATTGTAATATGTGGATGAGGCATGCAGTGATCGTGATATTCTAAAGTTTCAAACTTTCTTTCTTTGGATAAGGCATATAGTGATTGTAATACTTTTTTAAGTCATTGACTGTAATACTTTCTTTTCTTTTTTTTCTTTTTTTTTTTAGGAAGTGCACAAGTTAAATTATGTTGAAAATTTATAAAATTTTAAACCGCCAAACTGATTCGCATCCATCCGCCAAACCGCCAATCCGCTCAATCAACATCCGCCGGATTGGCGGACGGATGCGGATTAATTTTCTTCAATCCGCCAATCTGGCGGACGGATGGCGGATTGGAGGTTCTGTGGCCGCAACCGACCCGCGCCCACCCCTATTGCATTTTATCTCCGTCAAATTCCATTCATGTGGGGGATTATTGGAAAATTGATTTTATATAGGCTTGTTTTGGGCCAATTTTGAGGCCAAAATTGAGTGGGCCCCAAACGTCTTTTGGGGTGGGTCCGAAGAAGTGATGTGTTCCTTATCGTATGGCAAGTCACACGATGAAGACGGTTTGTGAAAACCATTTATGAGTGAATGGGAACTTGATGCCGTTTTCGGGTAAATGGAATGGATATTTAAAGAATTTAATATGGGTTTCCTTGTAAAGCTTGTCCCACATTGAAACTTGAAGAGAACTTTTGTGTGTATATAAGTTCTAGGTGACAACACTTAGGTTGGGCCCCAAGGGGCACCCCAAGTTTGTAGAAGGGAGGAGCTATGGACAAATAGAACCTTAGCCCAAACCACCACGCGCACGTGCTGCCGCGGCCGAGCCGTGCCGGGCGCAAGTATGGGTTGTGGGTCGGGTCGGTTCTAGTATTAATTTTTTGGACAAAATTCATTTAAATTTTTTCCAAAAATTATTACGGGAAATTAATTCCAAATTTGAATTCAATTTTTTTGTCCAAATATTGTGACTCCGAATTCCACTAAATTCCCAACTGTTAACAGGTTTTGTAACTGCCGAACAGATTCAAAACTGTCCAAACAGTTTTCTTCAAATCTGTTGCACCCGAACAGATACATTTTTTGCTCAGAACAGATTTAAATCTGCCCAGGCAGATTTGAACAGATTTAACCTCAAGTTCAATAGGTTCAAATGTTCAAACAGATCAGGAAAATTGCTCAGCAGTTTTATAACTGCTGCAGTTAGCATATCTGTTCAAAATTCAAATCTGTATCTGTTGGGCAGATTCATACCTGTTCAGATTTTCTAGACAACCACAATTTGCCTATAAATACCATCAATTTCAGCAGTCTTGAGGGATTTGAAATTCTTCTTTTTCCTTCTAGTTTTGCTCTCTTGCATGATATAATCTTCATATTATTTTAGGAAAAAATTCAGAGAGTAAGAACACAGGTTTTTGTTAGTCGAACAAATTGTTTGGAGTGCTACTACAATTTGTGAAGATCATTGTATCCTGGGAGATAGATGCCATTTGTCCATAAGCACTGTAGCGGAGCGAATCTGTCTTAAGGACAAAGTATAACACACTCGACTTGATCTTTTAATTATTAATTCGGTTCGATAAAATAAATTCGGTACGGTATTTATTTTATTTTTTTTATTTTGTTTCAATTTATTTATTGTACACAGAAGATTGTTCCAATATTATCTCCCTTCTCTACATTAAAGTTATTAGTCTTGTCGGCAAGTTGAACTAAACTGGAGCCTGATGCCAATTTTTTATCATCTTGAATATGTAGAAATTCAGTCAAACTGTTCCCAAGCTCACTGAGAGAAACATCTTCCACGACATAACAAGCACATTGTGATGGCTTTGGATAAAGCTGCTTCAAGTCATAAAAGATGTTAACATCTTCAGAAACTAAGGCACCCGCAGGAGAACCAGTGTCCATATAAAAATCCCAAGCTGTCAGGCAAAACTTCTTAGTCAAATGACAAAATGCTCATAAACAAAATCAAATGAATAGATTTCTCCTGTGAAAAGATCACCAAGCTTTTATTATTATTATTTTAAAAAAAAGGCTACTTAAAAGAAACATGTCACAAAGTGTGCTCGTAGATGAAACAAGCTGGCTCCAGAAATGATGGAAAATCATCTGAAGTTTATGGGTAGGGAGGATGCATCAACAGTTTAAGCTAGAAAAATTCAGCCTTCCCATTGGAAAGATATTCTGTCCACACAAAAACCACACGCCACAGATACAAATTATAATAGGAAAATTTCCTACATTTATGCTAATTATAACGATGCTTATAAGTTATATCAATATAAACGTGACAAAGCTGCTTCTGAAATGGGTATTGAATCCCGTATAGATTATCAATTTCTTGAACATCATTACATCTCAAGTTCTAAACAGTGGAAATAAGTTGGAGAGGAAGCGACAGAGAGATTGAGGATGTTAATGATCAAAGGCTATGGTATATAAAGATTCAAGATAAACACTTGTCACATCTTTATGTAGACAACTTGAAAAAAAAAATGGCAATTTTAATGTAAGAAGTAAACAAAATAAGCCTACCAAGTACATGGCAACAATGTTTTATTGATCATGAAGTATTTGGAGTATTTGGAAGTGCCAACAATAACTTGAGGCTTCTGATCTCATTTACAACAATTGAAAAAATAAGACTGTCAACAAAGCAGCCGACTGCCTTCCATTGGTTCTCTCATACAACCACCTCAAACAAGACTCTTCGTAACCAATAAAATTAACCATAGTGCAAATTAAGTATGATTAAAATTGCAATAAAATTACTACAAAAGCTGACAACATTCGAACTTACTTATATCCAAGATAAGATAAAAGCAATATTAAGAGGGTGAAATTGTATAGAAAAGATATCTGTAAAGACACAAAATTAAATAGTAGTTGAACAACCAAACGTAGCAAGCTTGTGAAAATCAAACATGTGAATTTTAAAAACAAAAGTTCAACAAAAGTAATTTTCTCAGGGGAAAAATTAACACAATCAACCATAAAAATTCTAATTTTAAGTAACAGAATCATTGTTAAGCTTTAAGAGAATCAAACCGTGTTACAATTTAAAGAACACATAGATACAGACAGGCCTCTAAGGACCATGATCAAGATAAAGACAAGACAACTAAGCCAACTTGATATTTTGGCATCATCGCCACAAAGAAAAGCTTTCGAATTTTTCAGTTGCAACTAGTATTTGGGACACTACTTCATTCAAATGGTTCGCACAAAGACCGAATATATCTAATTAAATTTCAAATTCGACAGTCCATCTTTCAAAATTAAGGAAACTTAATTATTGCAACAATCAAACTGATTTAAACTCTATCTATCATGTTAAAGAAGGGAAACGACAAAAGAAGGTTAATTTCACTTTCATCCCTAAGCTATCACCATTTTTTCTATTTCATCCCTAAGCTATCACTTTCGTCTATTTAGTCCCTAAGCTATCAAATCAAGTTTTTTTACTCAAATTTAGAATTAAATTAGATGAAAAAAATAGTTAAGGATTGGAGATGCTCCAAGCTTTTTGGATTTGATATTTTTAATTTACACCTCAAATTTATACTCCTTAAAAATAAATATGTAAAATTAAATTAAAAAAAAAAAAAAAAAAGAGGTCTGAATCATCAATCAAAAACCCAAGGCCTAACCCAGGGCCTAACAACCATCTAAATCAAAATCATCAATCAAAATTTATCATCTAAATCTGAATCAAAATCATCTACAACAATACAACCATCTAAAAATCATCTACAACAAATTATTCATTGTACTCCTCAAATTTATCATCTAAATCAAAATCATCTACAATAATACAACCATTTAAAAAAGTGGTATTAATCATCAATCAAAAACCCAGGGCCTAATTACCAAAAAATAAATATGTAATTTTAAATTTTAAAAAAAAATCAAAGAAAGAAAGCATAATGAGCCTCGAAAAACCATCAGCAATTCAGCAAAGGGGAATTGTTCCCTTCATCAAAGGTTTGGATGTAATTCAACAGGCTAATTTCAAATCCATCCATGGAGGCTAATTTCAAGAGCTAACCTGGTTTACGCTACCATTGTCTACCGCTGCTCACCGTCTCACGCTGTCTCATGTTGTTCACTGCTCACCGTCGCTCGACGCCGCTGCTCGCCGTCGCTCAACGCCGTCGTCTACCACTGCTCGATGCCGTCTCACGTTGTCGTTGTGGTCGCTCAACGCCGTCGTCTACTGCTGCTTGCCGTCGCTCGACGCCGTTGTCTGCCCTGCTCACAGTCGCGAGAGAGAAAGAGAAAGATGAGGATTTTTGGTTCAAAAGATTAGAGATTTGAGATTTGGGAATTTTTGGTTAATGAGGGAAAAAGGAGTGCAAATTAGAGTTCGGGTTTTTTTTTTTTTTTTTTTTTGCGACGTCAAGTATAACCATCACAAATAAAAATTTAAACAATGAAACGATGGTGTTTAACTACTCCCTCCATCCCAAAATAATGGTCTCTTTTGGGGAATCTAACTTTTTTTAATAGTATAATTATTATATTTTAAAAATATTAATTTTTCAAAATTACAATTTGATAGTACATTTTTTGAGGAATATCAATTGTAATAATTATACTTTTTGTATTATTAATGAATTTAAAAGAAGGGAAAAATAGTAAATTCATATTATTTTATTTCTTGATTTTTGGAAAGAGACTAATATTTTGGGACGGAGAGAGTAATTTTTTTATTTGCAATAAGGGTATTGTCGTCGCCGATAACCCTTATTTACGATGGGGAAAGGTTGCCAAAAAAAAAAAACCTCATTTTTTGCCAAAAACCTCCCATGTCCATTTTGCTGTGCAATGAAAGCTAGGAAGAGAGAGAAACAGAAAAAGAGAGAGAAACAAGAGATTATCAGCAAGAGAGAGAGAGAGAGACATAAAAAAAAGAGAAGCAGGATGAGCAAGAGAGACACAGAGAGACAAAGAGATGAGAGGGATAGAGAAGAGAGATAAGTGAGAGAGATAGAGAAGAGAAATGAGTAAGAGAGAGAGAAAGAAGAGAGATGAGCGAGAGACATAGAGAGAGAAAGAGAGACCCATTTCATTTTTTGACTTTTTCCTCTTTCAACAACAATGGGCTCAAAGAAAGAGATGAATGTGATTGAGAGAAATGAACGATTGAAAGAGAAAAGAGATGAGTGAGAGACGCACAAAGAGGGAGAGAGAGAGAGAGAGAGAGAGAGAGAAATTAGAGAGAAACAAGATAAACGAGAGATAGACAGAGAGAGAGAGAGAGAGAGAGAGAGAGAGAGAGAAGAAAGACAACAAAAAAGAGATGAACAAGATATATAAATATATATATAGAGAGAGAGAGAGAAGAAAGGTGAGCAAGAGAGATGAGAGAGCCAGAGAGAAGAGTGATAAGTGAGAGAGAGAGAGAGAGAGACACACACACACACACACAGAGAAAGAGAGAAACAAAATGAGCTAGAGAGAGAGAAACAACAAAAAGAGATGAACAAGAGATATAGAGAGAGAGAGAGAGAGAGAGAGAGAAGAAAGATCAGCAAGGGAGATAGAGAGTAAAGAGAGATGAGAGAGCCAGAGAGAAGAGTGATGAGTGAGAGAGAAAGAGAGATGAGAGAGAGAGAGGGGCCCATTTCATTTTTTGGTTGTTTTCTCTTTTGACAAGTGATTAAGAGAAATGAGAGATGAGTGATTGAAAGAGAAGAAAGAGAAAAAAGAGATTGATAAATCGAGAGAGAGAGATCGGTATATCGAGAAGAGATGAGAAAGAGAGTGAGCAACACGAGCATAGTGTGGGAGAAAGAGAGAGAAAGAGAGACAGACAGACAGATAGACAAACAAAGAGTGATGAGTGAGAGAGAGAAAGAGAGAGAAGAGAGAAGAGCAAGAGAGAGAGATAGAAAGAGACAGAGAGACAGGAAGATGAAAAAATGGGTGAAAAACTACAAAAATTTCAGTTTTTTGCTACTTCTAATGCCGTCTCATCAAAACAGTATCGCTTTTTCTTTTTCTTTTTTTTGGTGACGGCACCTATTACCGTTGCAAAAAACTCTCTCATTTGCGATTGTTGTTCATGTCATCGCAAAAAGCAGTTTTATTTGTGACAACGGGGGTCACCGTCGCAAAAAATGCGCATTACTTGTAACTGCAATTGTTGTCGTCACAAAAAGTTGCTTTTTTGTGAGAAGAAGGGGTGCCATCGCTAAAAACTCATTTATTGGTGACAGCAAGTGATACCATCTAAAAAAATCACTTTTTGTAACGATAAGTGATACTGTCACAAATATTTCCGTATTAGATGGCCCTTTTTCATGTAGTGAGTGATTCATTCTCCCATTAGACAGGCTAAAAATGCCCACTGCACAACCCTCCATTATATTTTTCCTAATCCTCAGCACTAGCTCACAATCAAGACTCAATTAGTGTCACTTTAATCATTCCATTATCACCACATCTTTCCACTCAAATACCACCCATATATACAACTAATCTCCTGTCTCTGCACAGTTTGTCCTTGTCATTTCTCAGGGCAATTATTTACTTTTGTTAATTTGAGCTGTCATTTTAATATGAATGTTTTAGGTTAAAGATTCCTTAATGAGGTTAAAAAAGGGAAAAAAATTCTTAATAAATCTTAAATAAACAATTTTATCCAATTACACACACACAAAAAATAATAATAAACAAATAAATAAATTTGTGCTGACACTAAAATTTCATGTGTTTTTCCTTTTGCTCTATTTACATCCCAAATTAACAGTATTACTTTGTTTTTTGTTGTGGGCTATATAATTTCTGAGGTAAAATAAATGGTTGAAGAATTCTTGAAACATTTAGAGTGGTAATAAGCAAAGAAAATGTTAAATTGAGGTTGAAATCGCAACTTTTGTGACGACCTTAGAATCCTCCCAAATTTGGTAGTCTAGTCAAAAATGATATTTTAAATCAAAGATGATGTACGCCTTAAGGCAATACAGATTTTAATAAATATTATTTTATTCCTCTTTAAAGATTCATTTCTTCATTATTTGTTCGCCTGCTATAATGATATCTAATCTTGTATGATATTTTCCTTTGCGTCAATTTCTTTTGACCCATCAGCTAATTTCAAATCAAAAAAAAAAAATTAGGTTGAAACACAAACACAAAATTGTGCCACTATGCATCAAATCAGTTCTCCCAAGGTCTTGGTTGGTTGGGATAGATTGAGAAGGGTTTGGGCTGCATTCAGAAAGATCTTCCCATTGTGTTGATATGAAAGGGCCTAAAAATGACTCTTTCTTCACTTTGATAGAAATTTAGGCTTGTCCAGCTGAATTGGGGGTTTCGTGGGCTTGACGTGTAGTTTGTGTTGATCTTGGGCATTTTTGGATGGGCTCGATCCACGATCAAATTTATGCATCAACAAAACTTATATAATTAGAAAATATTATTAACTAATACTTTCACCTTTATCCACACTTTTTTTTTTTTTTTTGAAAAATTACAATTCAGTGGTACTTTCCCAAAATAATTATAAATTTATGAAAAAGTCTAATTCTTTAATTATTAAAATTTGTAAACTTTAACACTGATCTAATTTTTTTTTTCTTTTCAAATTTATACTGAATTCTTATTTTGCCCTTTTTTAAAAAAATAAAAATTTCCACACACATTGTTTAACACCAAGAAATATTCACTTAACACATTTAACTTGGAGACAATATAACTGCTAATCTCAATTGAAATGTTTTAGTCTGTCTCATTAAAATTTGAAGAATTGGATGTTTTCAAGGTGAATTTTTTTTTTATCAGATTTGTGTTCAGGTGCATAATAATTCTAAGCCTAATGGTGTTGTATGATTTATGTTTTTTTCAAACTGAAATTTAATATTGGAAAGCTATTCAACACAAGAATGCTTCAAGTGGTATTCTTTTTTTATTTTTATTGAAAGGAATATATCGCCTATATTAAATAATGTTTTTGTGCCCTTTCTAGTAGGTGGTTTGAGGAATCTATTGCACATATTTTGCTTCATTGTAACTGTTGGAAATTGGGTCGGGTTTAGAATCCGGACTCAATTGGGTCGCCCATGTTGGTATGACCTGACTAGGAGATATTCAAATAAAATAATAGATTATATTTCAAGAAATGAGATAATCTTCATATGGGCTAATCTTGATATGGATAATTGTCAATAAATTAGATGATAATTATTAATTAGATGTTATTAATATGGGATAGATATTATCTAGGATAATACGTCTATCCTATGGGTCTCTTAACTCTCCTATATAAACAGACCTTGGGTTCTGTATTTCACACAACAAAAATGATATGTTCTCTCTTCCAATAAATCATTCCGCCTTTGTACTGTGAATAGTGTGAGTAGTTCTCTAGTAGTTCTACTCCACTACTGGGAATTATTCGAAGACATTAATGGAAGTACGCGATTCACCCATATGATCTATGGATTCGGTTTAAGCGTGAAAGGTATGCCCGAATCCGTTTATTTCTGCTGATTATTATTCATTATTTTTTCTTACATGGGTATCAGAGCCATTGTTGGGTGTTTTCATGTTATTTGTGCATTAATATATGTATAGATATGATTTGTGCATAAATTGATATTTTTTGAACCATCTCTGATCGTTCTAAATTTCATATATGTTGTATTCTATATTATTTCAATCATATCTACAAATTTTTGTAAAAAGTAGACTGTCAGATTTTGAGAAAAATGGAGATCCATATTTAATTTTCGTAACTTTGACCACATGCTGATTTTACATTGTTTGTTTTCATGTTGTGAAAATTATATATTTGAAATCCTTGTTTCGAGACCTTCAAAACGGTATATTATGAGTTTGATTTTGACTTATGGTTAAAGAGAAAACTCAAACCCTAATTTGGGTGAAAGTTGAGGCAGAGAACGTTGGTTGCATGCAGCTGCACTAGGTGCTGATGTCATCGTACATACATGCTAATGTAAGCGCCGGAGCGCATGATGACACTCGTAATGATGGCTGCTGATGCATGCTGAAAGAGACGTTGGTTTGGTTGCTGATGATTTAAGGCCCTGTTTGTTTTGGTTTTTAATTCAAAACTACATTATTTGAAATTACTCTTGGGGGAGCATGACTTGGACTCTGGACTTGAAATGTTTACAATAGACTACTGTCATGTAATCTTATTTATTGGCATAATTTTTGTATTTTTCCAAATTCTGTAATATTTATTTCTAATTTTCTGTGTAATTATTAATTACTTGTAATTTTTGAAAATTTCAAAAAATTGTAGAAATTATAGAAATATGTTATGACATTATTTAAATATTGTATACAGCATGTTAAGTTCTTTTAAATGATTAGAACGTGTAATATATTTTTATTTTAAATAGCATGATTTATTTATATTGGTGAATTTTAATTCCATGGTTAAATATTCTAGCATATGTTGTTTTATGAATTGCATTGAGATATTATCATGTGGAGTTAAATATTTTATCATACTTCAGACATGTTATAATTAGTGGGAGGTTGTTCGGTTGAGAGAAATCTTTGTAAATTTACTCCCGAAAACTAATATTTTGCGCATGAATTAAATTAAATTTTGGATAATTGTCACTTGTGGCGTGAGAGATGATTATTACGAGTATAGCGAATTTCGATCTTACAACTTGTGTAATATTGTCACTATTTAATTTAGATTTTTGCGACAAAATTATATTATGCTAATCAAATTAATCTCAATGCGCATTTTTTTTCTCTAAATTGACTTAGCTTATGGAAGTTAATTTGATTGACCTAGACTTAGTAGAGATGTTCAAATGTGAACAATGTAACCCTATTCTTCAGACGAGCAAAAAGTCTTAGAGACTTTAGGTCAGACCTTAAGTGAGCCAAAGTAAGGAAACATTACTCAAAGTAGCCATGGTTTTGTTGCCTTTTTTGGTGCAATAAAAATTGATGTGTGCGCCATGGTTATCGGCATGCTAAGTAGTTTTGATTGGCGAGTTTGGAGTTGTGAAATGAGTACACCCTCAATAGATCTAGATATGATCTTGACTATTAAGCTGCGTGGGTTAACTATGTAATTTGACTTGTAATAATGTTACATCATTAGATGAAGCAACATTCAAGAGTCACGTCATCTAAGAAATGTGAGCTTAAATAAGTTAGTCACTAAATGTAAGACGAGTAGCCAGTATAAGCAGTGTTTTGCTCTCTACCCAATTGATGGGAGTGGATGGAGGAAAATTTCACGTACTATAATAGTGTGCATTGAAGTATCACTTGAAGTTAAAAGATTAGCACTTAGAAGCTGCAAAATCTATTAACACTAAGTGAAAAGATTAGTGCCTAGTGACTGCAAAATCTATTAGCATTGCCAACTTGTCTAAGTTTGGACACTTACTGTTTCCACACTTGAGTGTGAGACATGGGGAGGTGCTTCTTTGTATGATTCCTTAGCTAGGCTAAAGCTTTTGAATGACATTTACCACTAAGCGCAAAAGTTGCAGCATAGTAATGAAAAGATCAAGGTCGACAAGGTTATTATGACTCTAATAATTTGACACATCATTCGTGAGAGTATTGTGTTGAATTAGACTCTTTAGTCCAATTCGCTCTTAAGTTACTTCAAGAGTTGTCATAGATTGATAGCTTATTCTCTTTTTCTTGTGGATAGTAGAATTAATTAACTAACTATGAAGTGAGAAACAAAGATGGCAAGAGGAGTATCGTCATATTTCAACTAGATGTAGTAAAGTGTATGGAGAATAAAATTGACTTGAAGGTGCAGAGGATTAGCACTTACTAGTTAAATTTGCGACTTAGGCGCACTTGATATCTCCATGACATCCTTTTATGATGTAGTGAACATGAATTAGTCATGAGTCATTACCTAGTTGAGCCTACACTTTAACACTCGTCTTTGAGAACTCACACATTAGGATGATTTCAATTAGTTTATGACATTGGTCATGAACCAGTGGCTTATTATACTTAATCACATTAATGAGAAGATGACATGGATGGTTTGAGTAGGCCCTCTCGGGCCCACTCGCTTGTGACATCTTACTCTCATGTGAATGTGTAACTTTGTTCGCAATGGTTGCACACAAGTAAGTACGAAAGCCGCAAAAGGGCATCTGTATTAGCGTATTTAGTCCACTATGATATTTGTAACTGGATATGTGTAAGGGTAAGATAGCTAGCCCCAATCTCGACACATTTATAGATTACGATACGCATCTTAGTCAAGACTATTTGATCTCCCATAAGTCAAAATTTTGAGATGATTTTTGACATTGCATATATGAGGTTGAGATCAATTAGATAAGAGTTTTCGTGCTTTTAGTTTTAACCAAGGTGGCAAGTATCTATTTGAGTTATTTTTTAGAAAGCTCTGTAAAAAGAAATTGATGCTTAGAAAATTGATTATTCTTAGTACTTGTCAACACAATGGTGTAGTAGAGATAATGAATTGAGTATTGTTTATGTTAGGTGGATGATGGCGCAAAATGTTTCCCAATTTGGAATTGCACTTTAGTTTGTTGCCTATATCCCTAACTAAGTGCCCTCCATATCAGATTTTACACTTCATTTAAGTAATAAATTAACAGAGTGCCATTTGTGGGCAATCTGTAACCATTAAGCAACTTGTCTTTATTTTACTTCTCATAAGGTTGCGAAGTTAAGACCTGGAGTTCTATGGTGCATTATTGTATACTGTCTTGTAAACGCTTAGGGTCATGTGGTGCATTATTGTATGCTGTCATGTAAACCCTCCGAGTCATATGCTTATAGATGAGCAGCTTTGTGGGAGTGTAACTAAGTCACATAAAGTTTTCTTAGTAAAGGTGATGTGAATGGAGTTTTGGAACTCTATAAGATAAAGAATTCTAAGTATGGCGCTTTATGTAGCCTAGTTGAGAATTGAAAGAAATTTCCAATATCATAGGGATAGTGGGAGCGACGTGCCTACTGGTGGATTACTCTATTAGAGAAGAATACTCTACATTCTTAGTTGCGTGGTAGCAAATGTGAAATTTTTCCACATCATCACTGAGTGATGATGTGGGAGTGTAACTAAGTCACATAAAGTTTTCTTAGTAAAGGTGATGTGAATAAAGTTTTAGAACTCTATAAGATAAAGAATTCTAAGTATGACGCTTTATGTAGCCTAGTTGAGAATGAAAAGAAAATTTCAATATCCTAGGGATAATGGGAGCAATGTGCCTACTAGCGGATTACTCTATTAGAGAAGAATACTCTACATTCTTAGTTGCGTGGTAGCGAATGTGAAATTTTTCCACATCATCACTGAATGATTGTGAGAGAAACATTCATGAGGCATAAGGCTCGCTCGATACTGAAAAGTCGCACCATTGAGGAAAGTGTAGGCCATGAGAAAACTTCCTCCTGGGGAGTGAGGTTACTTCGACTTAGCCTATGATTGACATGAGTTCGGAACTTTGATTTGTGCACGTTGTGACTCAACTTCTCGTTGGAGAATTGGATAAGTAGATCCTTATGGATTTACTTTATGCTTTTATGGTGAAAAGTGTGACAACCCTCACCTCTGATTAGTGCTAATTTATGATTAAGCATGATAAGTAACTGATAAGAATGATATCCTGAATCGATTGTATGAGTATATTGTTTTGAATGCATTTCTATCTGTTTGATTTCTGAATTAATATGTTCATGTTTTGATTTTGAACCACAAATTGAAGGCCTTATCGGCGACTAAATCTGAAGTTAATTAGTGTTATATGCTAATTGGAATTTATGTGATTTTATGGTAGATTTAATTTGAACTTGAGTTGGAATGATTAAATTAGATTAAATAATGAGTAATTGTTGAATCAAGGTTAATTACACTTTTGCCATGTTAGTGGGCCACTTTGTTAATACATGTTTGGAGCTTAATTCATTCTTGTTGCACCTTTTCTTCATCCACTTAGAGACCCAACCGTGAGAGAGAAGAGGGTAAGAGGAGAGTTGGTTTCATCAAGAATTTCACTTGGAGAATTAGGAGGAATCGAAGAGGACTTGCAAAATTGGGCTTCCATACCTTGAAATTCAAGACCTAGGTAGGACATTCATCCTTTGGTTTATGTATTTAAGTTGCTACATGCATGGTCGATGGTAAAATTGGTGATTAGAGTCTAGTTTTGGCTCAAAATGTTGAATTGAGAGCTAATTCATGCATGCATGTATATGTTCTTCAATTTTGAGGTTATTTTCATGAAAGCCTCACATGCATGTTCATATTTTAGTAGAGGTCCATGAATTCACCATGTTCTTGAGCTAAAACTTGCATTTGATCTTGTCTTAAAGCATTGAAATTCATAGGAGTTCATGCATGTTATGTTCTTGTTTAGTTCTTGAAAGTTTCCTTGAAATTGTGTTCAATTGGCTTACCTTTGGGCTTGATTTTACAAAATTGATCTTCAAAACATGTTGTAGTATGAGTTTTCAAGTGTTTTCCAAAAAATGGGCCCAAAAGGTTGAGTTTTGATGTGTTGAATACTTGGTTTGAGCTTGGGAGGCAAATCTGGAAATTCCAGAATTTGGCTTCTTCGCTCGAGCGAAGGATTCCACGCTCGAGCGACCACCATTTTGTTCTGATCTACGCTCGAGCGAAGAAATGCTGGCTCGAGCGTAGATTGCAAGCTCGCAGGTTTTGGTGCACGTAGATGCACGCTCGAGCAAAGAGACCTACGCTCGAGTAAAGGGCTGTGTCTCACGCTCGAGCGAGCATCGAGCAGAGATTTTCAACAACCAGTACTTTTGCATTTTTACAGACTGCTCGAGCGAAGGAGTTTACACTCGAGCGACCCCTCTGTTTTGGTAAGCTCGCTCGAGCGAAGAAAGTCACGCTCGAGCGAGACCCCTATTTTCAGCAAATTTTGAAAAGTGTTTTAAAATACATCTTTGCATCATCATTCCATCCTAGGCATTCCTAGGCCTAGATTAAGGCATCTTAATAAGGATAATGTTATAGAACCACACCGAGTCAAGATAGGGACTAAGATTATTGTTTTCCCAAATATGTAGCTTAGTGTGTGTTCATTCTGTAATTGTGTAGGGTTGGCATCCGAGGACGCTCATTAATCTGTCTGTAACCCAGAACTCTGTGAGTAACAATGTTGTAAAGAGATGTTCAACTATAACTATTTCTGAACGATTGATTGAACTGTTTTCTTAAATGACAATGCTTACTAAATGAATGATTGTCCTCTATTCTAAACTGTATTTGTGGCATCCATAGCAACTACTGTTGCTGTACTGTTACTGTTACTGCTACTGTTATAGAGATCTCTGTTAGTTCCTATTCTTGGAACTTCTGTTTACTGTTATGATGGCCATCAACTGACTGTTCGGTCTGTTAAGACCTACTGTACTGTTTTGCTATTGGATGTACCACACATGACTGCTTTTGCTTCTAAATGACTGATATGACTATTTAAATACTGAAAGGACATTCATTCTTAACCTCTTTATGCATATGTTATTCACTGGGCTTTAGCTCACCGTTTATATTTATATGTAGGTGTCCAGGCAGCGGACCAGAGTTAGGAGCATCGGGTTAGCTCTCTTTTTGTGAAGCCAACCATTGTGCCTCACTTGAGGTCCCAAGTCTGTCCAAGCTAAGGTTGCTTTGGGGGTGTTGTAGATTCACCTTTTTGTCTCTGTTTTGTATCGACTGAATAAGTCCTAACTGTATAACACTGTTATGGGGTTTGGTCCCCTACCTGGATGGTTATGTATATAATGTTTGTACATATGTTTTGGTGATGTATGTGAATATAATCAGAAAAGTCTTTTTGCATTCAGACTGTCACAGCTCATTGGACATCTTTTATTACTGTTTTAGCTTCCGCCAGCCCCTTTACTCTGTATTATTGTTATTACTGTTAAGCAGGCCTTCGGTAATCACGGATTACTGGCCGGTCTTGATACTAAACCCATAGGGACGGGTTTAGGTCGTGACAAAGTGGTATCAAAGCGATATCAAACACAAGTTATACTGCACACACGTGTCCAAATGAGCTATGGGATGTCCTAGAGAAGTAATTAGGGCATTGCATGAACATGATAAAAGTGTGTGTGGCCATGATATGAATAATGTGCTAATGTGTTAAGTATGCAACTGCCTATGTTTATGATTATCATATTGCCTATAGTGAAATGGACAACGCTAGAAATATTGATGAATCTGAATCATCTGAGGCGAGAATGGTAAGATTGGAGAGAATGGTGGAATTACTGACTGAAACTCTAAGGCAACAACAGAACCAACAGCCCCCACCTCCTCCAGTACAACCCGAACAGAATGTTAATGAGGACATAATTTCTCTGACACAGAAATTCAACAAGATGAAAGCGCCAACCTTCCAAGGAGGCCTTGAACCATTGAAGGCTGAGGCATGGGTGCTAGAAACAAAAAAATTATTTGAAGTATTTCCGTGTTCAGAAACACATAAGGTGCTACTGGCTACCTTCACTTTACAAGAAGAGGCCAGAAGATGGTGGATGCTTGTTCGTGACACCAATACTGCTATGACTTGAGCTCAATTTAAAGAAGCTTTCTTCGAGAAATATTTCCCTCAGTGTGTCAGGGACTGCAAAGTAATTGAATTTGAGCAACTGAAACAAGGCACCATGTCAGTAGCGGAGTATGAATCGAAGTTCACTGAGCTTGCCCGATATGCACCGCATATGGTTGACACTGATTATAAGAAGGCTAGGAAGTTTGAAGGCAAGCTCAATGTAGAGATACTTGATAGAATAAATGTTCTGAAACTGCTCAAATATGTGGATGTTCTTGACCGAGCAATAATAGTTGAGTCGAATATCGAAGCATTAAAACAGACTGAGACACCGGCAACTGAGTGGCGCGGTAAGAAACGGGGTTTTAAGTTCAAGAAAGGCCGAAATAGTTCATCGAAAAAAAAGCAAAATACAGGGTCAACCACCAGTTCCAGTCAGGGAAACAATTCCATACCACCCTGCTCTGAATGTGGCAAAAGGCACAAAGGGGTTTGCTACAGAATCTCTGGTGCTTGTTACAGGTGTGGCAAGGTAGGCCACATAGTTAAAGATTGCTCTTCCACTTCCCAAGGCAATAGCAAAGCTACAACCAGTGCCGCAGCGGACTGTTACATCAAAACCCAACCCCAAGGCTACTGGGAAAGAGCCTCTGAGGCAAGGCCGAGTGTTTGCACTCGTACCGGGAGATGTGCAAAATACCGAGACCGTTGTGTCAGGTATACTCTCTATTTGTGCTCAAAATGCTTATGTTCTGATTGATTCGGGGTCTACACATTCATATGTCTCGTATGCTTTTTCGCGAAAATTAAATAGACCACTGGAACCCATGAACTACTTATTAGCTGTATCTTCACCCGTTGGTGGATCCATGACTTGTGCCTATATGTACCCTGCATGTGAAATTATTTTTGGGGATGTGCATTTGTATATCGATTTACTGCCTCTGAGCATTGATCACTTTGATGTAATTTTGGGAATGGACTGGTTAACAAAATATCATGCTACCATCGACTGTGTAACAAAACAAGTTGTTTTCCGTCCACCTGGTTTACCTGAATTTGTGTTTAACGGAGTCGGAGTAGTACCTCCATATCTGATTTCATCCATGAAAGCCTTCAAATTAATTAAAAAGGGGTGTAAAGGGTATTTATGTTGCATATTTACTGTACCTACTGATACTAAAGCTAATGTGGACAGTATTCCTATAGTCAGAGAATTCCCAGATGTTTTTCCAGATGATCTGCCAGGGGATTTGATTGATAGGGAGATTGAGTGCACCATTGAAGTGGCACCGGGTACACAGCCAATTTCCAAAGCTCCTTACAGAATGGCACCTACCGAATTGAAAGAACTGAAAGTTCAGCTACAGGAGTTGTTGGATAAGAAGTTCATCAGGCCCAGTACTTCACCCTGGGTGCACCAGTTTTGTTTGTGAAAAAGAAAGATGGCTCACTGAGACTCTGCATTGACTACCGAGAATTGAACAAGGTAACAGCGAAAAATAAGTACCCATTACCTCGCATTGACGATTTATTTGACCAGTTACAGGGTGCACAGGTTTTCTCTAAGATTGATCTCAGATCCGGGTATCATCAGTTGAAAGTCAAAATAGAGGACATTGAAAAGACTACTTTCCGAACGAGGTACGGACATTATGAATTTCTGGTTATGCCTTTTGGAGTTACTAATGCGCCTGCTGCATTTATGGACCTTATGAACAGAGTTTTCAAACCATTCCTCGATGACTTTGTAGTTGTTTTTATAGATGACATCCTGATTTCTTCCAAAAATAGGGAAGAACGTGAACATCATCTAAGAATTGCTTTACAGACCTTAAGAGAACATAAATTATATGCAAAACTGACGAAATGTGAATTTTGGCTCGATAATGTTATGTTTTAGGGCATGTTATTAGTAAGGATGGCATTTCGGTTGATCGGCAAAAAATTGAAGCAGTGGTAAATTGGCCCAGACCAACTAACGTTACAGAAGTCCGAAATTTTTTGGGTTTAGCCGGGTATTACAGAAGGTTTGTCAAAGATTTTTCCAAAATTGCCTTATCATTGACTCAGTTGACTCAAAAGGGGATATCATTTGACTAGACCGATCAGAGAGAATCAGCTTTCCAAGAGTTAAAGACTCGACTTGTGACTGCACCGATTCTTACCCTACCCTCAGGTACGGATGGATTTACTATTTTTAGTGATGCTTCTTATAAGGGTTTGGGATGTGTTTTAATGCAGAATGGTAAAGTTATTGCGTATGCTTCCCGACAACTGAGGTCACATGAAAAGAACTACCCCACTCATGATTTAGAACTCGCCGCAGTGGTATTCACATTGAAAATTTGGCGTCACTACCTTTATGGGGCAACATGTGAAGTGTATACAGATCATAAGAGTTTAAAATATTTCTTCACACAGAAAGAATTGAACATGAGACAGCAGAGATGGTTAGAACTGATAAAAGATTATGACTTGCAAATTTTGTACCATTCAGGGAAAGCTAACACCGTCGCCGATGCACTCAGCCGGAAATCAATTGGGAACTTGGCCTGTTTACTCACCGGTCAGAAAGAACTGTTATGTGATCTTGAAAAATTTGAAGTTGAAATTGTGATACGGGAACAAGGTGGAACCTTAGCTTCCATTACTGCTCAACCGGCACTTATTGAGGAAATTAAAGAGAAACAACAACAAGATGACTTCTTGAAGAAAATCATTGATGAACGAGAATCCAAACCAAGGCCGGATTTCAAATTTGAAAACAATGTGTAGAACTTTCAGGGAAGATTGTGTGTACCGACTGATTCTGAACTGAAAAGACGAGTTTTGCAGGAAGGCCACCTTTCAAAATTTTCCATCCACCCAGGAAATACGAAAATGTACCAAGACTTGAAACTGAATTTTTGGTGGCCGGGAATGAAGAAAGAGATTGCTGACTTTGTGTCGAAATGTCTTCATTGCCAACAAGTTAGAGTGGAACATCAACGACCCGTAGGTTTACTGCAACCCTTACCGATATCGGAGTGGAAATGGGAACATATCACCATGGATTTCATTGTCGGTTTACCTCGCTCCAGTAAAGGTATGGACTCAATTTGGGTTATTGTTGATAGATTAACTAAATCTGCTCACTTCTTACCTGTCAGAACAATTTATAACACGGACAAATTGGCTACCATTTCTATTGATGAGATTGTTAGATTGCATGGAGTGCTTGTGTCCATTGTTTCTGATAGGGACTCGAAGTTTACATCGAGATTCTAGCAAAGTCTACAGACAGCTTTAGGTACTGAAATGAAACTAAGTAGTGCATACCATCCTCAGACCGATGGTTAGTCAGAAAGAACCATCCAGACTCTGGAAGATTTACTGCGGATGTGTGTTCTTGATTTCCAAGGAAATTGGGAAAGCCATCTACTTTTAGCTGAATTTGCCTACAACAACAGTTTTCACTCGAGCATTGGTATGGCGCCTTTCGAGGCTTTGTATGACAGGAAATGTCGATCTCCTATTTGCTGGGCAGAAGTTGGAGATGGGCCTTTACTTGGGCCCGAAATTGTACATGAAACTACCGAAAAAGTGAAACTGATTCAACAGAGATTGAAAACCGCACAGAGCCGACAGAAAAGTTATGCGGACGTTCGAAGATGAGACAGAGAATATGAGGTAGGTGATCGTGTTTTTGTGAAAGTGACACCGATGAAGTGACAGACTCGTTTTGGGGCTAAAGGCAAACTAGCACCGAGATATGTTGGGCCATATGAAATTATTGAAAAGATTAATCCGGTGGCGTATCAAATAGCGCTTCCTTCTGAAATGGAGCATATGCATAATGTCTTCCATATTTCAATGTTGAGGGATTACCTCCGGGATCCCTTCTATGTGATTGAGCCTACCCGAGTAGTGCTAAGTGATGACTACACCTATGAAGAATGGCCTATCCAGATTGTGAACTGACGAATCAAAAAGTTGAGAAATAAAGAGATCCCGTTAGTAAAAGTAGATTGGCAAAACCATGGTGGCATCTATGCCACTTGGGAAAGGGAAGATGACATGATAAAGAGATATCCTAAGCTGTTCCCTCTGGATCCGGTATTCTTCCAAAACGAAGGAAATTCGAGTTTGGAGGACTAAACTCTTTGTAAGGAGGGGAGAGTGACAACCCTCACATCTGATTAGTGCTAATTTATGATTAAGCATGATAAGTAACTGATAAAAATGATATCCTGAATCGATTGTATGAGTGTATTGTTTTGAATGCATTTCTATCTGTTCGATTTCTGAATTAATCTGTTCATGTTTTGATTTTCGAACCGCAAATTGAAGGCCTTATCGGCGACCGAATCTGAAATTAATTAGTGTTATATGCTAATTGGAATTTATGTGATTTTATGGTAGATTTAATTTGAACTTGAGTTGGAATGATTAAATTAGATTAAATAATGAGTAATTGTTGAATCAAGGTTAATTACACTTTTGCCATGTTAGTGGGCCACTTTGTTAATACATATTTGGGGCTTAATTCATTCTTGTTGCACCTTTTCTTCATCCACTTAGAGACCTAACCAGGAGAGAGAAGAGGGTAAGAGAAGAGTTAGTTGCATCAAGAATTTCACTTGGAGAATTAGGAGGAATCGAAGAGGACTTGCAAAATTGGGCTTCCATACCTTGAAATTCAAGACCTAGGTAGGACATTCATCCTTTGGTTTATGTATTTAAGTTGCTACATGCATGGTCCATGGTAAAATTGGTGATTAGAGTCTAGTTTTGGCTCAAAATGTTGAATTGAGAGCTAATTCATGCATGCATGTACATGTTCTTCAATTTTGAGGTTATTTTCATGAAACCCTCACATACATGTTAATATTTTAGTAGAGGTCCATGAATTCACCATGTTCTTGAGCTAAAACTTGCATTTGATCTTGTCTTAGAGCATTGACATTCATAGGAGTTCATGAATGTTATGTTCTTGTTTAGTTCTTGAAAGTTTCCTTGAAATTGTGTTCAATTGGCTTACCTTTGGGCTTGATTTTATAAAATTGATCTTCAAAACATGTTGTAGTATGAGTTTTCAAGTGTTTTCTAGAAAATGGGCCCAAAAGGTTGAGTTTTGATGTGTTGAATACTTGGTTTGAGCTTGGGAGGCAAATCTGGAAATTCCAGAATTTGGCTTCTTCGCTCAAGCGAATGATTCCACGCTCAAGCGACCACCATTTTGTTCTGATCTACGCTCGAGCGAAGAAATGCTGGCTCGAGTGTAGATTGCAAGCTCTCAGGTTTTGGTGCACGCAGACGCACGCTCGAGCGAAAAGTCCTACGCTCGAGCGAAGAGCTGTGTCTCACGCTCGAGCGAGCATCGAGCAAAGATTTTCAATAACCAGTACTTTTGCATTTTTACAGACTGCTCGAGCGAAGGAGTTTACGCTCGAGCGACCCCTCTGTTTTGGTAAGCTCGCTCGAGCGAAGAAATCCACGCTCGAGCGAGACCCATATTTTCAGCAAATTTTGAAAAGTGTTTTAAAATACATCTTTGCATCCCCATTCCATCCTAGGCATTCCTAGGCCTAGATTAAGGCATCTTAATGAGGATAATGTTATAGAACCACACCGAGTCAAGATAGGGACTAAGATTATTGTTTCCCCAAATGTGTAGCTTAGTGTGTGTTCATTCTATAACTGTGTAGGGTTGGCATCCGAAGACGCTCATTAATCTGTCTGTAGCCCAGAACTCTGCCTATTTCAGAACGATTGATTGAACTGTTTTCTGAAATGACAATGCTTACTGAATGAATGCTTGTCCTCTATTCTGAACTGTATTTGTGGCATCCATAGCAACTACTGTTGTTGTACTGTTACTGTTACTGCTACTGTTACAGAGATCTCTGTTAGTTCCTATTCTTGGAACTTCTGTTTACTGTTATGATGGTCATCAACTGACTGTTCGGTCTGTTAAAACCTACTGTACTGTTTTGCTATTGGATGTACCATATATGACTATTTTTGCTTCTAAATGACTGATATGACTGTTTAAATACTAAAAAGACATTCATTCTTAACCTCTTTACACATATGTTGTTCACTGGGCTTTAACTCACCGTTTATATTTATATGTAGCTGTCCAAGCACCGGACCGGAGTTTGGAGCGTCGAGTTAGCTCTCTTTTTGTGAAGCCAACCGTTGTGCCTCGCTTGAGGTCCCATGTCTGTCCAAGCTAAGGCTGCTTTGGGGGTGTTGTAGATTCCCCTTTTTGTCTCTGTTTTGTATCGACTGAATATGTCCTTACTGTATAACACTGTGATGGGGATTTGGTCCCCAACCTGGATGGTTATGTATATAATGTTTGTACATATTTTTTGGTGATGTATGTGAATATAATCAGAAAAGTCTTTTTGCATTTAGATTGTCACAGCTCATTGGACATCTTTTATTACTGTTTTGGCTTCCGCCAGCCCCTTTACTCTGTATTATTGTTATTACTGTTAAGCAGGCCTTCGGTAATCACGGATTACTGGCCAGTCTCGATACTAAACCCATAGGGCGCGGGTTTGGGTCGTAACAAAAAGTTAGGAGCGCAAAAATATTGCTAGTTCCAATAAATCTTTTACAGCCTAAAACAGTTATCGAAATAGTGGTTCTTAGATTTCGTTGAGTCATGATAGGCCAATGCTGATCGATGAAGACCACTGAGGCATGATCAATGGTCCAGAATAAGTTTTCCCTTACTTAGTCATTATGAGCCAGGAATTTATAAGGTTGTCGCCACCTAGGGTTGGCATTCCTCTGTTTTAGACATAATGGACATGAATGATGTAATTTATATGCTCGGATGTATGATCCTTAAAGATTATTCAAGGAGAATTCTCGGTTTGTTTTTTATGACTTACATAAGGAATATCCTAGAATAATTCTAGATGCGAACTTGCAAATCATTAACTTACCTATCGGTAAAAGATAAAGCCTTAGCTATTGAGTGAATCCTCGAATTATCTTTGGGAGAAACAAATGACCCATATTCTTTGATCTTTTGTTATGGGATCCTGAAGTACGTTATGTGGGTGTATTCGACATGATGAGTACTATTTTTTGTAAATGGTCAACTGATTTATGGGATAGGATGCTTTACTGGTAGTGTATAAATTTGCCCTTTGTAAGAGTCAATGCGCTTGTCAGGTGCATCTTGAATGAATGCAAATTGGTCACTAAAATATATTTAGAGAGGTAATTGTGCAAGAGGTAGTAATCTTGAACCACTTCATGTAAAGCGCACATGGTGGATTTTGTTGTGTATGCTTATCGCAAAAGGTGCTGATAGGGATTATGTTTGGAATATAGAATTGCGCAGACAGTGGTTGTGTTTTTTCAATAAATCACTTATTTATTTATTTATTTTGAGATTATGGAATATTGATGCTATTATGGTTTGTGTCATAATGATTAGCAGATGATGATGTCAGTAGGCAAGATTGGCTCACTCACACAAGCAATCGCCCTTGGCGCTTGGAAGCAAGCAATGATGAGACTAGTGGTTTATTTTATTTGGAGCCAAGAGAGGCTTAAATTATCCACTATGTGTGTTGCCTTGGTCGCAACCAAGATGAGGTCGTGTTAAAGATCAAACATGAATGTTAGTACCCACTTTTCATGTTGTGCCTGTTATGATTAACTAGATGTAGGATCTCAATTAGAGAATTCGAGTTAGGCGCTAGAAAGCGACTAGACTAAGATCTGTACGGTGTATCGAGTATGATGTCATTCTTTGGAAGAGTTACCCCATCATAGCATGTATTCATACTACATGTGCTTGGCAACCGAGTAATGAAGTAAGAGAATAGATCCATGTTTCCTCACCGTGTAAGTCTTACGTGTCATTATTTATATGACTTTTACTTATGTACCTTTTTGTGACCTTTGACTATGTCATAAGGTAAGGGGTTGATGTTCTGCTACTTTGGTATGTTGTTTGCGGTTATGTATGATTCGGCCTTAAGGGACATCACTAGGAAAACAGTTAATCCTAAACTAAATGGCATGAGGCAAAGGGAAGATCATCTAGTATCACACCACTGTTGTATATTCACTGTCAGCAACTCACATCGCTCTGTATGAGAGGCGGCTGGAGTGTGAATATATTGCAAGAATTAACAATGTCAAGCATGCTCTTTTGAGGGATTAGAGATGTTTTTTGAACCGGTGTAATTAGATGGGTCAGGGGTATATGAGACACTATTTTTATTTTCAAGTTGATGTCTCTATGCTGACTCTTTTTCAGTTTCTAGTGTAGAGCTCCCATAACCAGGTGTTCTCACTGGTCGCACGGTCCATTGGCTAGTATGATTGCGTTTATTGGGTAGATTGAGATACAAAAGACACGGTGTCATGCCAACGCATGTTCGAGTGGGAGATGTAGAAAATTGGATCAGGTTTAGAACCTGGACCCAATTAGGTCGCCCATGGTAGGATGACCCGATTATGAGAGATCCAAATAAAATAATAGATTATATTTCAAGATATAAGATAATCTCGATATGGATAATTGTCAATATATTAGATAATAATTATTAATTAGATATTATTGATATGAGATAGATATTATCTGGAATAATACGTCTATCCTATGAGTCTCCTAACTCTCCTATATAAACAGACCTTGGGTTCTGTATTTCACAGAACAAAAATGATACGTTCTCTCTTGCCATAAATCATTCCGCCTTTGTACTGTGAATAGTGTAGGTAGTTCTCTAGTAGTTTACTCCACTACTGAGAATTATTCGAAGACATCAATAGAGGTACGTAATTCACTCGCATGATCCATGGATTTGGTTTGAGCGTGAAAGGTATGCCCGAATTCGTTTATTTCTGTTGATTATTATTCATTATTTTTTCCTACAGTAACTTTGCATGGAGTATATGTACTGATTGCCTACAATGGTGGAAAATCCAATGGATATATGCCCCGTATCTCTATTACAATTTAATTAGTTATTAGACACAAAATTGTATTTTTATGATAGGTTTCACTATGTAATATGTATGGCTATAGTTATTTTATATGATTGATTTTGTGTTTATAATATTATTGATCGTAATGAGTAGCCGTTTGGCATGTTGGTTTGGGTGAGGTTTGGGCTAAAATAATCACAAATAAACAAAATAGATTTTTTAGTTGCAGGCTAAAAGTTATCATAGCAATTTATAATCATTTCATTTTTTTTATCACAAAATCGAAAAAGTCAAAAATTTTGTTATGATCGTTATGGAAAGTTAGAATGAGTTACATTAGATTACCAAAGTTAGGAAGTGGAGTTGGTTGGTTTGATTAAAGCAATGGTGACTTTTTGGGTACAAGCTTACGTTTCATATTTGGTCACAACAATAATACTAGCCAATGTAAACAAATATATTAATTAAAATATATAAATTTGCACATAGGTCCTATCATTTGCTATAGAGTACACTTTCACTTGTATATTTGTTAGAGAAAATTATTAAAAAGTCAATTTTAAAAAGTGTATAAGGCATTAGATTTTAGGAAAAATCTTATTTGGTGATAAGGATACGCTCGAAAAGTTGCTAGAAAGTTTCGTTGGCACCGAAAAAGTTGTGCGGTGGCAGCAGGTGGTGTTGATAGTGGTGAGGTAGAAAAATATATGATATTCAACAGATACGGTGTTGAATGAACAACACATCTCACATTCAACAAATAGGTTGTTTGGTGAATTTCAATAGATAAGAAAATAGACTTTGTGAATTTCAAAAGATAAACAAATTGAGTGATTTCAAAAGATATGATGATTCCAAGAGATAGATGTATAAGTTAATTACAACCGATAGTGTCATTTTAGATAAATTGTGTCATTCTGATTCAAAGAAATTAAAGTTCGGGCCCAATGGGCCGAAAGATTAAAAAAATGAACATGTAGCCTGAGTATCTTATTTGTTAGTGCATTTGGTTTCCAAAAAAAAAGAGCCACAACCTTATTAAATAATTTAAGAGTATCACGTGACTGTGATCCCAGTAAATTGGAAATCGTAATACAAAGCTGAATCATCATATTTCACTCGTAATATTTCTCGCTATGCAATTGGTTTGAACCATTATATATATATATATATAATGTGATATGATACTTTGAAAATGTCAAATAATTACCTTGATTTAGTTAATGACTTTATAGGTTATTTTGAATATGACTTATAAATTGACTCTTTATTTATTACGAAAAGGGCAAATTACATATATTCCTCTCGAGATTTAGTAAAATTACAGATATCCCCTTGAAGGTACTATTTGCATAACAAATTAGGGAGTAAATTGTTATGAAAATATAAATCTTAGGAGACAATTTGTTATGAAAATATAAACCTCAGGGGGTATCTGTAATTTCTAAAACCTTAGGAGATATCTGTAATTTAGCTAAATCTCGAGGGTGGTATATGTAATTTGCCCTTACGAAAAAATATATAAAAAAAAAAAAATACAGAGGTAATATAATAAAAATAAGTCAATAAATTAATAAACAATTTATTTATGGTATTACTAAATGACCCATAAAGAAATGAGTGGGATGAAGAAAGCTAGGTAATAGGAGTGATTTCTGCTGATGAAAGGTGGGTGGGGGCTTTGGATTGATTGCTATTTTGTTTCTCTTTTTTTGGGCTTCTTTTCTTTCCTTTCCTCCTAATGTTTTATTATCATTAATAAATTTTTTTCCAAGCCAAAAAAAAAGAGAACATGATCCCATCAATGATCAACCTTGTTAGAAGCAAGTACTTGTGAACATGATGAAAGAGGGTTTATTGATGCAAATTGTTTTGAAAAAAGAAAATCAAAACAAATTCAATAAAAATCAAAAACCACGACACAACACACAATACAGATCAATCAGATGAACAAGATATGCATAATAACCTAACAGAACACTCACAACTGATTGCACTGAGTGGGTATAAATGACAGGGTTCCCTTAGCTAGGTCATGTACAACCATCATGTTCTGCTGTTGTACATTTCCAAATATAGACATACCACTTGATCCGCCCATTGCCAAGCACATCAACCCCATACCTGAATCCGCAATCATGTAGTTTTCAGCTGGCAAATCCATATCCGCCCCATCAAAATGGAACACCAATTTGGGCACCTCAACCGTGGAGGCATCCGATGGCAACGTAAAGCAAAGATCAAGTCCGGTGGAGCCCGATTTATCGACAGAGAGCTTGGTTTGAGAAATGAACTCTTTTTTCACAAGATCAAAAGCACTTTGTTCCAAATATGTGATGGTTGTACCTGAATCAATGATTAGCCCACCACTCCCATCTTGGTTGAGTGCAAAAGTGGATTTCTTGATGGGCAAGGCAGTGCCACCAACTGTGATTCCTTGGAGAGAAAGATAGTAAAAAGATGGTTGTGATGGGTTTTGAATCAAAGGGGTAGTTGTGATTGAATTTTTACCACCTGTGCTGTTCACACTTGCTAGTGATCCCATTAAAAGAGTGCTGGTTTTGGATGAGTCATCAATGGAGGTTAGGCAATATGAAAATTTGGGCTCGCCGAGCTGGGAAACAAGGGAAAGGGGTCCACGGCCGAGCCCAACTAGCCCGGCCCCTTGGCTGAACCCACTTCCCTCATTGTCTTCGCCACAACCAAACCCAATGTTAGGCACCAAGACCTCACCAAAAGTAAAGGTCTCGGTCGCCATGGCACCTTGTGTCGAGGAATAATCGCCATACGTGTACAGATACTCACAGCCGTCAGTCCCACAATTTGACAACGGTAGAGCCGAGCAAAGGCTGCTCGAGCAAGGTAGCTGTGAAAAAGAAGAAGATTTGGTCGGATCGAAGACAGGCGTGGGCTGATCGAAACACTGCTGACAAGGCTTGCATTGCGTCCATATAAGATCGCTGCCCGTGTCCATTATAGCAGAGTAGGACTCAGGTGGGGTGCCAATGGATAGCTTCATTAAAAACTCCCCGTTTCCGGGGTAAACCTGGGAGTTTACTTCGGAATCTGTTTTCGCCACCATTTCATTCAGCCTCTGCAACCTAAACTTCCCGCGCTTCATGGCGCGTTGCAGACGCTCGAATTTAGTGTAGTTTCCACCCGAATCAACGTGCTTGAGATCGACTCTGAACCCAATTTGCATCGCCTTGGGATCAATAAGCGCTCGCCTTGACGTTGAACAAATTGGGGAAACAAATGTACCAACCACTAGAAATATCATTAGAGACGATAAAGAACATGATGATGAAGCCATGAGTGTAAAAACTAATGAGGGTAGGGTGTTATATATATAGGAGGGGTTTCAGAGAAATGGGAATGTAATAACGTTCCTTCCAAAAATGGAGCAGAGGAGAGAAGATTTGGAAAGGCTAAATGAAGAAGAATAGGAGATTATAGAGAGAAGAATGTGGAGATTAGGTGTTAAAAGTGAGGCTGTTTCAACATCGATGGAAGATGAGATATCAACATAGCCGAGTCATTTGGGTGGGTTGTTGTTGGTAAAAGGTAGATTATATCTTACTAATAATCCCTGCCAGTTTGATTAGCTGACCAATAAGTGGTAATCAGTCTGCTATTAGATTTGCTCATAAAAAAAAAACTGGTATTAGGTTATGAAGGGTATAGTTAAGAAAAAATTCATATAGAACAATATCATAATCACATTTTTATAATTATGATCCATAATATATGTATATATATATTAAGTGAATGAATATAGACAATCTGCATATTTGAAAAAATTATTCAGAAAAAATACAGGTTTTTTTTTGTTCGGGTTTTCTTTTTAGAATTTTTTAAAAATATTTTAGTTAAAAAAATAAAAATTTACTAAAATATTAAAAAAGTTTACTAAAGACAAGAAAATCTGTCTAAAAATAATTTTTGAAAAATCAAACCAAATCGATTCAATAGTTGATATTCGACAAAATCCTATGAGTTCAATAGTTGATATATGAACAAATATTATTGGTTCCGTAATTAATATCTAAATGCTGACAATTTGTTTGATGCTATTAGAGCACTTCCACCCAAACTTTCAAATTTTGATAAAAGGACTTAGGTGACAAATTGACATGTGTTAATTTGACATGAAAACTCTCCACCTGATATTTTAAATATGTTATTTTTTAAATTTGAACTTTTTTTATTTTATGTAGAAGCTCTTTTATTTCAAAAAAAAAGGGCATGAAATAGAAACATATTAAAATTGGCATAAAGAGATGATGTCAAATGACATATCAACTTTTGACACACCGAGAGGGGCTGATACTTAATGTCAAAATATGACTTTAAAATGTCACATTATATTTAAAATATCAAATGGAGATACTCTTGCTTCCAAATGGTTAGAAAAAGAGAGAGAGTGGTTAAGATTTGGGAGTGGTGTGCATAATCTATTGGAGAAGCAAGGGCCAGGTGGGGAGGTTAAGGACTAGATGTGGCAGGAGATATAGAAGAGGGTAGGTGTGGTTAAAAATGCAAATGAGTCAAGTCGAGTCAAATTTTAGTTTATTTGGATTTGATTATTAAAATTTTAATGAGTCTGAATTCAATAAAAATTTAACAAATCGAGTTCGAACTGAGTTGGCTTAAACTTGACTTAAGCCTGTTCACGAGTATTAAGAGCTAAAGAAATTATAAATTAATACTGACGTATGAAACTAAAGTTACAATTAAAATTTTAATTATACAATATATATATAAACATACTCAAAAAAAAGTTAATATCTTACAAAAATAATAATATCTACCACTGTTATTATATAAATATATTATTTATAATTAGCTATTATTTACATATAAATAAATTTAACTATTATTTAAATATATAAATAACATATTTATTCTATTTTTTATACTCCATATTTTTATATTATTTAAATAAATGTCAAACAAGTCAACTGATGAGCCGAGCATTAATATGTTTAGGCTTATTTATTATGATTTTATACGAAACCTCCAATCCGCCATCCGTCCGCCAGATTTGCGGATTGGAGAAAATCAATCCGCATCCGTCCGCCAATCCGGCGAATGTGGATTGAGCGGATTGGCGGTTTGGCGGATGGATGCGAATCGGGTTGGCGGTTTGAAATTTTATAAATTTTCAACATAGTTCAACTTGTGCACTTCCTCAACAAAAAAAAAAAAATATTACAGTCAATGATTTAAAAAAGTATTACAATTACTGCATGCATCATCCAAAGAAAGAAAGTTTGAAACTTTAGAATATCACAATCACTGCATGCCTCATCCACATATTACAATCACAGCATACCTCATCTACATAAAATATTACAATTTGTGGTTCTTAAAATATAAAAACAATTCAAACCACCAAAACCATGAACAGAGAAATAGTAGAGATTGTATGTCTCTGTATTTTTACATTTATATATGTTTTTGAAAACAAAAACCAACCAGCATATGTTATATTTTCTATTTATTACTTTTAGAGTTAGATTTAAAAACAAAAAAAATATAGATAAATAATACGTTTATTTTTTTCAATTCAAAAAATATATTCAAGTTGAGAACTTTTTTTCAACAGAATATTTAAACTCTTTTTCAATTGAAAACACAAACAAAATATTTAAACAAATTGAAAACACAAAGTCTTATAAATTAAGGGTGCTCGTGGTTTGGCGGTTCGGTTGCGGCCAAAGGAACCTTAAATCCGCCATCCGTCCGCCAAATTGGCGGATTGGAGAAAATCAATCCGCAACCGTCCGCTCGTCATCACGCATCCGTCCAAAATTCGGCGGATCGGTTCGGTTCGGTCGGTTTTGGCGGATTGGTATATCCGCTGCTCACCCCTAGATTTTAACGAGTTCGAATTTGACCACAATAAAAATTTAACAAATCGAATTCGAACGAGCCCTTATCAAACCGAACTGAAGTCTTTTCACGAATGGTTCTATTCATTTACAGCCTCGATGTGTGGAAGCTAGGCTAGGCGGCCATATGCGGTGGAGTGGCTAGTGAGATGTATACCTAATGAGAAATCAGAGAAGTATGAGAATTTGTCTTTTAACAGTAATTTGATTAAAGAATAAAATTATGATTTTAAAAATTAAAAAAAAAAAAATCACTAAATGTGTACAGGAAAAGAAATCGATATGTGAACATAAAAGTCAAAATATTTAACACTATGATTCATAATTAAAATATTATCATTGTCACATCATTCTAATTAATCTTAAATTCTATATAAAATATTTTGTATTAATATGATTTACCATTTCGATATCATAAGTAGATCGACAATTATACCATAGATATGCAATCAATCTAGTGATCATCTTTGTGTTAATAAAGTGTGGCTAAATACAATCAATCATCTTGTGACAAGTAATGGAATTAGAGAGGTTGGTGGTCTAACTCGTTTACCAATAATTAATTAATTAACTAATTCAAAATGAATGTCTGTTACTGTTTGTTTCTTTTCCACGCATTGTTGAGACGAAAAAAGTTAGATGGCTTGATTTTGGTTGGGTGTGAAGTGTTTGGTAACATTTCTAATCAATGTTATGGTTTCCATTTTTAGAATTTACTTTTAAGGAAATTTTATTTTTTTGTTTTTTGTATTTTTTTTTTTTTTTGATTGAATTTTTTTTAATATTTTAAATAATTTTTTTAACTTTTAGACACACCTAACATAAATAAACTTAAAAAGTATAATATTTATAAAAAAAAATCTTTAAAAAATTCACTAAATACCAAAAATATAAATATATATATATATATATTCAGTACATTTTTCATATTTTTGTTTATTTATTAATTTTTTAAAATATTTTTTCATAAATATTTTACTATTTAAATATATCTAAGTAAGGTGCATCTAAAAAAGTAAAAAAAATTGCTTACAATTTTAAGAATATTCACTAAACACAAAAAACAAAAAACTTAATTTTTAGAAAATTGAAACCAAACACGCTGTGTATTTTTATACTGTATTTAATTTATCATTTTATGAGATTATTCACTGTCAATTTATGATTGAATTTAGAGAAATATTATTTATCTTTGATTTTGTTTTATCATTTTGTTTCACCTCTTAAATATATTAATGTAATAAATCTTATTGTATAGGTAAAACTAATCCTATTTAATAAATAGTAGGAGTTTAATTTAAGTTCAAATTGTGGTGTTTGATATACACCTAAAAAAGTCATATTTATTTTGAATATTTTATTTCATTTTTAGTGATCTTTTTCAATAAAGATAAAAAAATAATTTGTTCTATTGTAAATGATACACTCTACGTCGTACTCTACTATTAGCATTTAGCAGAAATAATAAATAAAAATAAAAATACAATCCTCGGTTTTAAGCGTGGAGGAAGGGAAAGCATCACTTTCTATGGTGAGACCTGATCTCACCTTTTGGAAGACCATAGGTTGGAGACTTGTAGCAATCATATTGACATTTCAGCTTCACCCAAAGACAAGTGATCTATCTGTCTGTCTGTCTATCTATATGTGTATACATATATATTATCATATGAGAAAGCAAATGAAAAGTTCCAAATAATGATATAATATTGGAACATTATATCTGTATTCTCTGTAAAAGAAAAAATTTGTGTGAATTTGATATCTATTTTTTAATTGTATCGATTTTATTCTTTAATTTTTTGACATTACATTAATTGAGTCAAATTGATATTATTTCTTAAAAAATTAAATAGAACTTGAGGACAAAATGATTCATTCAAAACAAAATAGATCATTTTAAATTAGACGTCAACTTATCAATCACTTCGAGTAGAGTGAATGGACTATTTTATCCTTTGATTCATCCAATTGCTAAAAGATTTTTTTAATTCAATTAAACTGATACAAAATGAAAAATTCAAAATTAAAATTAATACAATTAAAACTAAAAAAAAAAAAAAAACTACAAAAAACTAAATTAACACAAAAGAGAACTATAGGAACTACAAATCTACAAGTATAGCTCTCCCTATAATATTTATCAAAGAATTGGGCTGTGAAATAATTCACAATTGGGTGGCTTTACGAAATTGTGTTAGCTCATCAAACTAACCTACAAGGGAAAGAATAATATATGAGTATGGAGGGGCCAGAAGGCATGTTTTTCCTACTTTCTGTAGAGTGAAGACACCTCTTACTCAATCCCCATTCTATGATGAAATATGATGGCTATCTTGCTCATTATTTAATTTACTTTTCAATTAAGTATTATTATTTCTAGGGCTTCTTAATTACTACTTCATGAAATGCAAGCTTCTTTAATTAAACAAATAGTAAAACACTATCCACAAATTGCAAAACTAGCCAAAAAAGTATAAAGTACTGGGCATGCATAAAAATTGTATAATGTGCATATTATAGCAAAATATATTGGAGTGCTTCAATCCTTCTTCTCCTTTTCTCTCTCTCTCTAGCATTGTTAGCTGCCTCTCAGCATTTCTTACCCAAGTTGTTGACTATCACCTCAACTCACATGGGAAGCCCTACGCCAAGTGATTCTTCCCTAAAAAGGTCTACATGTGATTTGTTAGTAATGGTTATCCTCGTGTGGCTCCCTTCTAAAGTATGGTTTACTTACCTTACGTTTCAAATAGGCTGGGGCATGTGGTCGTCATCGCATTCCCCTTCTCCCAAGTCATTTTCCCTCGAATGGGACATTTCCATTGAACTTTCACTAAACGGGATGGACTTGTTCCATATACCTTCTCAATATAGATATGTGGATGGCATCATAGACATCCTCCAATTCTGGTGGTAATGTCGAATGGTAGTGTTGGCTTTTTTGACTTTCGAGAATTAATAGTGTAAATTTAAATGTGTCAGTAAGGATCAATCAGTCCTTACAGAATTTTAGTTGTCAACCAATTATCAGATGATTGTGTTGAAGTTTTTTCAGCCTCAATGAAGAGGACTTCTACTAGTGGCTTGTTTTAAGAGAAATTGATAAGAAATAACAAATACAGAACAATTCAGAAACTGTTTCATTAAACAAATGAGAACTTACAATGAAGTTACAATGACTCAGCCTCGCAAAGGTTTACAGCAATGACTACTTGAAACTACTCCTAGAAAATAAAGTGCATTACAGGAATTGAAGTGTTGGAAATGTAAAATTGGAAAGAAATATGAAGTAAATAAATTGGTTTATAGATCTGAGTCTGGATCTTTCATTCTGGAGCCTTCTCTTCTATTTATACTTTCCAATGGTAACCGTTGAAGTGGGCTTCCAACTATCGAAAGGTCCTCCTATGATCCTTGATCATGTTCTCTTACAGTTAGTCTCCACTATGCCATTTTTGTAGTTAGGCTTCCTTCCTGAATTTGAATTTGAATTTGTGAGTAACCGTTCGGCCACGTCATCTTGCATCTTCTAGCTGCTTCAATGCTGCGCAGATCCATTATTATCAATATGAACTGCCACGTGTCTATTGCTGATTGGAAGGTTACATTAACTCCCCAAATTACCCTTTATGTGCCATGTGTTAAGTTAATATGTAGCCAACATTACCCTCCGTACTAATATACCCAATACTTAGTGATATTAGTGGATCAATCCACTCTATCTATGTCCTAGGACGTGCATGGACTTTGTTTATCTTAGAAGTGTAACTATCTTCTTAGAAATGAAACACCGAACTTCATTAAATTCTCTTTTACGCTTGAACACTTCCTCCACTATCTAAGTATCCGAAGAGACTGATACATCTTTAATGGCCAACCAAGCCCTCTTCTATGTTGATCGAACATACGAGGAGGTGTTTGATAATGATAACCAACCTTGAAAGAACATTCATGCATTTATTGGCCACACTTATCTACCCTCATTTATACAAATTATGGAAGCTTTTGCACCGTAAGAACCTCTGGACCAAACATTTGCACAAATGGATCTTGGAAGCTCTTTATCTGCTCTAAAACTCTCTGCATAAGATGAAACTGCTTCATCTTCTTCTAGAAATACTGGCTGGGATACTTGGTCAACACCAATTCAACCTCAAATAAAGGAGCGGATTCACCACAGAATTATTGAATTCGATGACCCTCTTCTGGTGCCTCCTTCTTCTCGAAGCTCAGTTGTATATCGCTACGTACCCATTGATCGCCGTCGCTGTTTGGAGGACAACCTACTTTTGACGTGGTACACCTCTTCCCTACCAATGAGTATAGTACAAAAAACTCCCAACCCAACTGAAACATTGGGATTCAGTCCCTCATTCTTGGCTAAGAAGGCAAAATATTGCTCTTCTGACTGGCTGAAGTGTGTGAATGATCCCCAATTTCCTCCTTCTTTTGGAATGGATCCTTCTGTACCCTCTCTTCCTCATAAGCCTAATTGAATGAAGGAATTGAAACTTACTCTCTTCGAGGGTCAGCATTTTTTCTCCTATCAACCTCCAATTCCTTCAACTGCATTTCAGTAATATAAAGCTCAACTTCTGCTTACCGCCTTCTCTCATCTGTCTTTCGAAGTCCTTAGAGATGATGTTCCTTACAAGAACTTCTTATGGGCTTGTGATATTGTATCTCGAGGTCATGCCCTTAACCCCATAGCCCAAACAGAACTCCATACATTTCTGGACCAGCTTCCTCTCTTGCTCAACTCGTATAAAATCTCCCGGGCCACTAGTGACTCTTTGGATGAAATTGACGCCATTCGAATTCATACTCAGTATGAAGCAGAGAATCTCCTTGAAGAATATGACGCCTTCAAGAATATGGACTCAACATACTAGGATGATGTAGATATGAATGAGATGGATCAAAGTTGGAAGGAAACTGAGTTTGAAATGAAGGCTGAACAGCTTTTCCACCAAATAAGAGCGCATCAACTGCAAAAACCTAGTTTAGACAGAATCGAAGATAGGACAAAGAAAGAACACAAGTTTATAGAACACTGCTGGACTAAATTCAATGAACTTGTTACTCTCTTTATCCTTTATTGTTATGAAATTGAATTTGTAGCCAAATAGGCCTCTAATGTAAATATTTTATATATCAATACAACTGGGTTCTTCAAATTTCATTTACATGGTCTTATTTTGTATTCCAATTGCATGATAAACTGCATGGTTAATGTGACCTTATTCCTTACTTTGTTCACAATCTATGAATAGCAGCTTCAAAGCAACCAATCTTGCTTTGAAACCTGGTTTTAAATGCTTTGAATCATGGAATTTCTCATACAAGTGATGGTATTTGTCTTAGGTTTTCACATTCTAATTGTATGATTAATATAATTTGTATAAATAACAGCATCGAACTAACCAATCTTGCTTCAAGGCCTAGTTTAGGTGTTTCGAAGCATGAAATTTCTCTTAAGAACAACCACATTTGCCTTTAACGGGTCCTATCTAGGTAAAAAGTGCAAGAAAGTACTTTTATGCATAGATAAGTCCTTTGGTCTTTGAACTTTCCATATTGCCTGACCAAGAACTGGTTCCATAGTACTTATTTATGCTAAAAGACCAAGCAAGAACCCTATCTAATCACGAAACATTACAAAGACCCCTTCGAGGGAAATTTCCTTTGATGGAAAGTCTAAAAGCATACCTCCAAAACTTTCGAAGTGAACAAATCCTAGCTATGCTTGAATTTAAGGTATAAGACTGGCTTCGAGCCAACTACCTGTTTTCGAAGCTAAGCTAAGATTTGAAATGTGTTTCCCTCCTTCATAAGGTATCCACATACTAGTTCGAAGATAGTTTTATTTCCTATGTTTTCAGGGATTTTAAAATAAAAGCCTTAATCACACATGGGTTAAAACTTGGGTTTGTATGACCCGTTCTATTAAATGGGTAATTTTGGACAGAAAGGTTGAAAATTCCATTTTCTCGCGCTTTATCTACACGCTTGTCCAAAATTTTCCTTTCATTTGCTCCTAACTGCAACTTATTACCCTTCTCATACTTACTCTCCTCATTTCCTTCTCAACTATTCATTGATGGCTTCTTCTTCTTCACAAGTACCAGTTGTTGAGCATGTAAGCCCATCCGTGGCTTTAAAGAAGTATATCAACAAAGAATGCGACAAATACAAAGCTGGTGAACGAAGCGCCATTGATGGACGTATCTTCATTTCTCGTCACCATGCTCAAGGGGAGTTCGTCCTTGGACCTATCTTCAGGGAAACCCCTGTTCAGCTTCCTACTATGTACCCTCATTTAGAGGATCACTGCCTTTTTTACAAGGGTGGCCTTGACTGGAGTAACTGGAGAATGAACCGACCTCATCATTGCTGGTGCACATTGAGGCCAAAATGAGAGGAATGGTATGACCGAGTTGTTCTCGCCCGGATGTTGGACCTCCAAGAACTCTATCTCATCGACGTCCTTCAACTAGCCAAGTTTACCATTCCTGAAGACCTTTTTCTTATACCTGCTGCACTTTGTTTTTGGAATCCATCTTTCAATTTTTCTAATTTCGGTGTGGCATGATGGCCCTCATTGTCCTTGATATGTGCCATCTCTTACGGCTATCACCCATTGGCACCATTTTCGGTCCAGATTATCCTGACCTTCAAGTCTTTTTCTTTATTCCCCCTTTGAACTTTTCATTTAGTGATTTTGTTAAGTTTGAGAATAAAAAGGAAGGTCCTATGACCGATCGAGAATTTTTTTTTTCTTCTGTAGTGGCTTTGCAAATTCCTTTTTTATACCTTTTCTCAGAGGATCATGCCTGAATTTGCCCTTCTTCCAAGGCTCTTGCTTCGAATAAAAGGATAGCTTTGGCTCTATATGTTTTGGGTCATGTCTATATAGCTTACTTCCAATTTTGCGAAAAAACCCATGGATGCTAATCAAGGGGGCCTATTCTGGGTACTCCAACTCTGGCTTTTTGCCTACTTCACAGACTTACACTCTAAGTGTTTAAGATTCGAAGTACAAGACCCTACTACTTATGGAATGAAGCTTGCCAGAATCTCCCTCTACCCTTCCAATTTTGCCTTCTATTTTTTCTTTTTTTTTTTATTGACTCCCAGCTTCCCCTCATTCTCGCACTTTGTTCTGCTCTTTCGAAGCTAACAAAGGGCCAACCTAGCTGAAAACCTTTCTGGTTGATAAGACCTGCTCTTGACCTTAGCACAAAGATATGTGGTTCTCTATCCTAAATCCAAGGGAGCTTTTTGTTGGCACTTTGAACCTTTGAGCCTACAAATACATATCTGAAGCCTACTACTCTGCTCAATTTGTTAGGCAATTTGGGCTGACTCAGGGGATTCTTGTCCCTCTCTGCAGCCAAACTAATCCAAATCTTGCAACCAAAGAGCTAAAAATGCCAAAAACCAGACTGGATCAAACAACCTCCTGTAACAACGCCCTCGGGGGACCTCGCTACAGTTCGGACTCGATTTTTGTTACGGTTCTCAATCTTGAACCAAAGAGTCCAAACCTGGCAAATCGTTTTGAAGAAAAACAGATTTTTTGAAAGAAGTGCCAAACATGGACTGCTTTGCCAGATAACAGAGTCGCCACCTAAATATTTTAAAATGGGAAATTTAGGAAACCCTGACTCGGTGCCGGAAGGCCACCTGTCCGTCATCACCAAAGTTGGCTCGGGAACTTGGGTACGATTAGGGAAGGTCACATCGTGAGCACCCCCTCTCGCCCGGTCAAAGACCGGCCTCTACTAACCATGATATCTGTTTTTGAAAACTTTGTGAGTTCTTATTCCGGTTATTAGCCTAGGTTGCTATGTGATGCTCGCAGCAAATAAGTATAGACTGGGCCGTCTGAATTGGAACAAAACATTTCATGTTTGTTTGTTTGAAAATGGTGTGATGGTGCTACCCGCAGGTAGGCTAAAATGCGGATTTGCCACCCTCAGGTGGGCTTAGAAAACACGATGTTGCCACTATCTAGTGGGCTTAAAACAAACAGTTGATGAATTGTCCCAATTCAGATAACTCAACCTCCACCCACAGGCATTCAGGCAGTTATATCACATAAGCAAATAGCCTCATGGCAAGCATGCTATTATGGCAGTCACTCACACGCATGCAAGGATGCTAAAGCATAAAAACTCACCGAGTACTCCAAGCCAAAACAGGAAATTCATTAGAAATCATGCATGATCCTAAAAATGCAGAATGCCTAATGCAACACATGCAAAATGCAACTATAGCAGGCTCGGCTATTCTAAACATGGCATGTGAGATGCAACAGCTATCACGTATTCAACTTGGAATTGAAATACAGATGCAGTTTGTATGATGCGCCGAGCCCGGTGCGTGCAAAACAGATGAATGATGCAAACATGCTATCATACTGTATGCTAATTGAAATATGCCCTATATCTAACCATCCAAAGTGGGTAAATAAAAGGGAGAAAGAAATGGGGGTTGGAAGACATACATCACACTCACCCACCCTTATTACATTTATGCCCTTGCGCAGAGGGTCCGAATAAAATAATACAGTCCGAATAAAAGAATATACAGTCCGAATATTACAAAATTCTAATTAATTAACAAATTAATTGATAAAAGCTGTAAAACTGGCGTGCAAGCCAGGGACTGCCTTGCTTCTGATAGATGCCGCCGGTTGGGCTGCCTGGCGCGGAAATCCACTGGGATGCCCCGATTAGCCTCTGTTTGCAGTATTTCTCGAAATGCGCGCCGGACTCCGAAAAGTAGCTGATTCTTGATGTTGCTGCAACAGAGAGCAGGAAAGGGGCATAGCAATGTATTTCACAAATATATGCATGCCTCGATCCTCGTACCACCAATCACGCATACCGATGCATGATGGCCGAGGAGTCGAATTGCACAACTCAATATCGGATGAATGCAGATGAATGCTACAACAAAACCTAGCTCCATCATGGGTAATCCGGAGTGTCGGTGACTTGGGAATTGAGACCCGTTCCGTCACTCAGGGTGCGAAACGTGCCTCGTTTCCCGTGCAATATGCATGATATGCATGAAATGCAACTAATATACAACCTAGCATGCGCAATGCTATGAAAAGGAGATGCCTCGAAATGCGTGTCCACGGGCACGCAAACCGAGGCGATGACATACAAGCATGAGATGACATGAAATATGGAATATAATGAGACTAAAATGAGATGTCTCGAAATGCGTGCCCACGGGCACGCAAACTGAGGCAATGATGAAAGATGAAAATCGGATAAAACCGAAGTGCCTCGAAGTGCGTGCCCACAGGCGCGCAAACCGAGGCGATGATGAAAGATGAAAATCGGATACAACCGAAGTGCTTCGAAGTGCGTGCCCACAGGCGCGCAAACCGAGGCGATGATGAAAGATGAAAATCGGATAAAACCGAAGTGCCTCGAACTGCGTGCCCACAGGCGCGCAAACCGAGGCGATGATACAAGATGAAAATCGGATACAACCGAAGTGCCTCGAACCGCGTGCCCACAGGCGCGCAAACCGAGGCGATGATACAAGATGAAAATCGGATACAACTGAAGTGCCTCGAACCGCGTGCCCACAGGCGCGCAAACCGAGGCGATGATGAAAGATGAAAATCGGATACAACCGAAGTGCCTCGAACCGCGTGCCCACAGGCGCGCAAACCGAGGCGATGATACAAGATGAAAATCGGATACAACTGAAGTGCCTCGAACCGCGTGCCCACAGGCGCGCAAACCGAGGCGATGATACAAGATGAAAATCAGATACAACCGAAGTGCCTCGAACCGCGTGCCCACAGGCGCGCAAATCGAGGCGATGATACAAGATGAAAATCGGATACAACCGAAGTGCCTCGAACCGCGTGCCCACAGGCGCGCAAACCGAGGCGATGATGAAAGATGAAATGGCATACGGAATGCAACGATGGACTTACACCAACATGGGAGAGCCTCAGCTCACTCACATAGGAGGCCGTCGGGTAAAAACAAAACTGCCTCGAAACGTGTGCCCGCGGACACGCAAACCGAGGCAATGATGTAGAAGCATGAAAATGCAAATTGGGCTTACGCCGACATGAGAGGGCCTCAACCACACTCACATAGGCTGCCGGAATGATAAGAATGAGGTGCCTCGAGGTGCGTGCCCATTGGCACGCAAACCGAGGCAATGCAAAAATGATACGAATGGCATGGGAAATGATATGCAAGCATGGTAATGGAATTTCAGCACCTAAATAAAGGGGAAAACAGCCCCGAAACAATTCGAAATGACACCCGAAGCATGCATTCATCCCGAAAGTGTGAAATTAAGCCTCGAAATGGCCTATAGCCATGTTATGCATGCAAAATATGATCATGGCAGCAAGAACAGTAGCAAGGCAGTCCCAAATATGGCATTTTTCAGTAACAAACATGGCCAAAATGCAAGCATAGATAGATCAACAATAGCATGCGAAGTTAGTGGCCAAAAGAGGAGTATTGAGACAAGTGATATATGCAAACCCCAAATGGACAAACTTTCTTCTACAACATTGAAGATGAGATAAAAATAAGCACAATTGCAGAAGATGACATCCTCAAAATCAGAATACAAACATGCTATAAAATCCATGCAAAGTAGGCTTCCAAATAGGCTATATCATGAGACATGCAATGCACACACCAAATGGCAAAACTTTCTTCATGAAATATGTAAAGGGGGTCAAAATAAGACCAAAACCAGTAGGGGTCGAAGTCCCAAAAACAAACACAAATAGGTCAAAAATTGCATGCAAAAATGGCACACTTGATGGAATTTGAAGGAAGTGGTGGATACAATGGCCAAATGAAGTTGAGCCCTTCTACAATGTTGTAGAGGGGCTCAAAATGAGCACAAAACCAGTAGGGGTCGGACCCCTAAAAACAAAAGGAAATAGGCCTAAACTAGCATGCAAGATAATGGCATAAAAGCTAGGTATTGAAACAAGTATATCATAGAAGCCTCAAATGAAGTTGAGCCCTTCTACAAAGTTGTAGAGGGGCTCAATATGAGCACAAAAGCAGTAGGGGTCGGAGCCCCAATTCTCAACCAATTGGAGTATAGAAATGAATCAAGAAAAAGCCCTAAAAGTTGGTTTTGAAGACTTACCCTTGAAGACTTGTCTTTCTTTGATTCTTGGCTTTGATTTGTAGCTTCTCAACCTCTGAAATTCACTTCCTAGCTGCTGGAATGGTAGTAGGGATGGTGAGGCTAGGTGTTGATGAAGAGAAGACCTAGGGACTTAGAAGCTTTTTGAGGTTTTGAGCTATGAAAATAGAGGAATTTGAAGATGATCTCTTGAGACAATTTTTTCCAACCTTGAAGAAGGAGAAGGAGAGCCCTTCAAATAGGCAAGAAATGGGGTGTAAAAGGGGAGGGAAAGCACCCAAGCTTTCCCTCCCAAAATATCCCCCGGATCCCCTGGGATATGCTGGAAGGTATCCGGACAGCTGGGACAGGCTGGAAAGGGGGAATCAAGCCGGCCAGGTATTTTTCTGCAAGGTGGCCGGCCAGCCACCCCTCCTGGCCGGCCAGCCACCCTTTGTGGCCGGCCAGCCACCCTAAAAAATGAAGTGTTGAATTAGTGGCCGACCACCACTTTTTTGTGTCCTCCAATGTGTGTAGATCAAGGGCCCAAGGTCGGAATCTGGCAACTCTGAAGCAGGAGCCACAACATAGAGCTTGAAGGAGAGCCTCAAAAATGAAATGCACAATTTCTGGCCGACCATATGCCCTTGGTGTCCTCCCAGATGTGTAGAACAAGGATCCAAGGTTGGAATTTGGCAACATTGAACCAGGAGTCACAACATAGAGCTTGAAGGAGAGGCCCAAAAATGAAACCAATAATTGCTGGCCGACCACCATGCCAAAGTGTCCTCCCATGTCCCCTGATCACAGATATGTAGGTTTGGTTGGAAGAAAATACCCCCAAGGTGTTCAACATTGGCCCGGAAGTGAGAAAAACGGGCTTCGGAGGAGCGAAACTGGTTATCTGGGATAATTGCTGGCCTCCCACCCCCCAGTGATCTTCCTAGTGTTGAAACAGAGGTACCTGCCAAGTTTGAACAAAAACTAATGAGAAATGAACGTTCGGGGCCAAAACCGAGTAATTCGGGATCCCGAAAATGGGCTGCGGGTGCCAGAAGTGGTGTTTGGCAGCGAAGTGGGTATCTGCGACCCCAGTGTCCCTCGGAATGACAAAACAGAGGTTCCTGCCAAAAATCAGAGAAAACTGATACAAAATGAATGCTCGGGTCCCAAACCGCGCGATTCGGGGTCCCGAAAACCGGCTACAGGCACCGAAAGTGGCATACGGCCACGAAGTGGGCATCAGGGGCCCCAGTGTTCCTCGGAACATTAAAACAGAGGTCTCCACCAAAAATCGGAGAAGTCGGAGATGGTTGGGCGGTCCCGAGCCGAGGCACACAGCCTAACGGCTCCGAGAACCGGGAACCGGGCTCCGAAATGGGCAAAATGGCCTACGGCCACGAAAAGTAGCTCACGGCCACCGGGAGATAGTCTACAGGACCACTCCCTTCCCTCAGTAAAGAAAACAGAGAAAACCGAGTCTGGTTCGCAAACCGAGACAGGGTAGAGAAGAGGGTTCGGAAGTCCGGAGGCAGGGCGCGCGGCCACGACTCTGAGACTTCTGAACGAGCACAATATGCAACATCACCGAGCGCTCAATCAGTGACGTCTGAGTTTTAAGGTCGGTCAAAAATGGGGTGTCTACAGTTGCCCCTCTTTGACAGAACTCGGAAGTCAAGAAGTGACGAGAGTGAATGTCAAAGCCCAGAGATGACCCATTTTTGACAAGGCCGAAGACTTAGACAATCATACAAGATAAACAGAGATGTGTGCCCGCAGGTAGGGGGGGCAAGAATGCAAATGATAGGCACGGAGCCAAGTGATCATGCAAATGCAGCAAGCTGTAATGAAGCAAGTATTGACAAATAGATGCAACAGTTTAAGCAAGAGTGCAAAGCAGCAAAGTAATGACTACATTTCATGCAGTTAGGGATGCGGAGAATCATTCAATTCTCGTCGCGTCTCACACGGAGAAGATACGATACCTGCGCGATTCGTCTGGTCGCACCAGCCTCAAATGAACCGTACATACAATATCGTGCCTGCAAAAGAGAGAAATCTAACAAGAACAATATGCTAACGACATATATTCAATGTGATTCCTGTGATTTGAAGGTTTGACACACACAGTGTCGGTGAAAGGATGCAACACAACGCGAGAAAAGATAACGCATGACATTGCATGTTCGAGCATAGAAGTATGGTACATCAAGAAGTCACGCATGACAATGCAAAACATTCATGAGAATGCAAATTATGAGTCAAATAATGAAGAACGAGCACAAATCAGGATGCCCGTTTGTTGCACAACAATGAGCTGGAAAACGCGCATTTCGGCGACGGTAACTCGATCGCAGCTTCTGATTCACTTCCCGGAGAGGTCACAACATGTTTAAAAAGGATACACTCCGATTTTGATGAAGAATGATGAGACACATGTCAGAAATTGCAGCTAAAGTTCCGGCGGAGCAATTCGTGCCAGAAAGTGTACTTTTCTTCAACTTTTTCGGGTCCCGGGAGCTCCGATTTTCCTCAAAATTTGCAGAGAGGTAGGGGAGGGAGTGGGGGACATGGTCGGCCAGGTCTCCACCCTAGGAGAGGCCATCGGCCAGGGCAAAAAGTAGAGGGGCCGGCCAGCCAGGTTAGGTGGCCGGCCGGCCACCTGCCCAAAGTAGGGGCATTTTGGTCATTTTGGCATTTTTCTATATATACACACCTCCATTCCATCCGAAATCACACCCCCAAGTGTGGAATTCTCTCCTCTTGCTCTCTAAGCCATTTTCTCTTTCAGATCTGCATTTTATACGCGCCCCTCGGCCTCCCACGCAAGTTGTTTTCGCGAAATCTTTCAGATTTAAGCACTTTGAACCGATTAAAATCTGATTTCGGGACTTCTCTTCTCATTTTCACCACTTGAGGTAATTTTGTTTCAATGTTTGGAAAATTTTTCCGGGAGTTGACTTTTGTTGACTTTTCGTTTCCCGAGAGTTGACTTTTTGTTGACTTTTTCCAATTTTGGCTCATTTTGCTCGTTTTTTGCTCCTCTTTGCAGATTTCTTGCAATGGCGGGTCATTTTCCATTCGGTGGAGGTTTTCCTGGTGCCGGAGATGATTTTGACTTTATGGTATTCCCCCCGAGGGTTCGCCCTTTCTTTCCCGATCGATATGCTCCAGCGGCGCACAGGCTTCCGCGAGCCACTTTCCGTCATTTCACCGATTTTAACGATCGAGCACCCGGGGATCTTCTCTTACGAGAGCCGGAGCAGCACCTCTCTTATGATGCAGAGGTATTTTATTATCCGCATCTTTCGTGCATTCTGTACTTTTGCCATGCTTAGACACACAGTTTAGCTTACGACACAGTACTTGTATTTTGAGCATGTGACTTAGCCACTTGAATTTCATGAACACTTGGCACATTGAATAATTGTGAACGCACAGTGCACATTAGTTAGAAATTGAACACACAGCTCCAACATTGATTTACTGAAGACACAGCCTGAATTTGAAAATGAGCACACAGCACATACTGACCAAGAGTAGGACCCGCAGTCTCCAAAACTCAGATTTTCTGAACACACAGCCCAGCTTGGAAGCGAACACACAGCCCACTGATTAAAAGTAGAACACACAGCTCTAAACTTGAAGCACCGAACACACAGCTCAGATTTGAAGCGAACACACAGCCCACTGACGTTGAGTAGAACACACAGTCCCAATTTGAAGCGAACACACGGTCCACTGATGTTGAGTAGAACACACAGTCCCGATTTGAAGCGAACACACAGCCCACTGATGTTGAGTAGAACACACAGTCCCGATTTGAAGCGAACACACAGCCCACTGATGTTGAGTAGAACACACAGTCCCGATTTGAAGCGAACATACAGCCCACTGATGTTGAGTAGAACACACAGTCCCGATTTGAAGCGAACACACAGCCCACTGATGTTGAGTAGAACACACAGTCCCGATTTGAAGCGAACACACAGCCCACTGATGTTGAGTAGAACACACAGTCCCAATTTGAAGCGAACACACAGCCCACTGATGTTGAGTAGAACACACAGTCCCGATTTGAAGCGAACACACAGCCCGTTGATGTTGAGTAGAACACACAGTCCCGATTTGAAGCGAACACACAGCCCACTGATGTTGAGTAGAACACACAGTCCCGATTTGAAGCGAACACACAGCCCACTGATGTTGAGTAGAACACACAGTCCCAATTTGAAGCGAACACACAGCCCGTTGATGTTGAGTAGAACACACAGTCCCGATTTGAAGCGAACACACAGCCCACTGATGTTGAGTAGAACACACAGTCCCGATTTGAAGCGAACACACAGCCCGTTTTCACTTCATTTGCACGCAGCTCATTTTCACTTCATTTGCTGATTCATGCATTGATTCTAAATGCAGGTTCGTTCTCGGACGGTGCGAGGATATGGCTCCGGCGCCGCAAGGGAGTGGTATTTTGAGCTTCCGGAAGCTGTCCGGGGATTGGTTGATCTTGCAGGATTTGGGCCATTCTGCAGAGGGTTATCTCGTTGCCTCATCAGTAGGACCCTATTTGCAGCTTTAGCAGAGAGGTGGTGGGACACTACCAATTCCTTTCATTTTTCTGCGACGGGAGATATGACCATGACCCCGTTGGATTTCGCTATGCTCACCGGCCTAGACTTAGGCGGTAGGCCCATTCCCTATGACGAGGATATGGGTCAGTGGGAGGCTGCCTGGATGCATTTGTTGGGGACACACCCGCCTGTAGACAGAGGTTCGGGGAGAGTCCGATACTCTTGGTTTGCTTCCCATTTCCGGCGGCCACAGATGGAGCCTGAGACTCCTGAGGAGGCGGAGCAGTATGCCCGTGGTTTCCTTATGTATCTCTTCGGCACCACCTTGTTTGCTGACAGAGGGAACATGGTAGGATTATATCTACTGAGCGCTCTGGTAGACCTATCACAGGTCAGCCAGTATGACTGGGGCGGTGCTGGCCTGGCTACCCTGTACTGTTACATGAGCGCAGTCTCTCGCACACGAGGGGATTTACTCGGTGGTTACTGGAGAGCCTGGGAGGTACATTCTGTCCTCTTTGATTTACATTTTTGCTCCTCATTACTTGTTCACTGCACACACGGCGCACTTTGCATTCTGTAGTCACATTCCACACTGCTTTTCTCAGCTATGGGTATATGTGTACTTTCCCACATTGGCACCGGAGATGGAGGTGGCAGGGCCTCCGACGACTCCGTATTCATTGATGTTTGAGGGTGAGCATCTACCGAGGCCTCGAGAGACCCTCTTCTCTCTGCGGCAGTACTTTGACACCGTTCGGGCGACAGAGGTATTTCAGAACTCTCAGCTCCTTTCATTTTCATCTTCGATCTGTTATATATTCTGATTTCTGATTGATTTATGCATTGGTTGTCCGCAGATCACTTGGCAGCCTTGGGCAGTCTTTGGCGATGATCTCGACAATCAGTTCCCCGGAGGGTCGACTAGTTCCCAGTACAGGTTCCTTCTCGAGGGACCAGTCGGCAGGGCTTGGTTCTTGGGGGAACGTTTTCAGCGTCAGATATGGGGGGGCAATTCTCAGGACCCTCCTGCCGTGCCTCCAGACACCATGCGGACTGCTGGTAGATTATCCCCTGAGGAGGTCGGTAGTGCTATGCAGGGCAGTGATGCTTTATTACATCTTCTTGAGGGGAACTACGCCACCTATCGCCGCATATACCTTATGCCTTCCCTGTCGGGAGTACGGGCTCCACCACGGAGGTCCACTGGCGCACCATCATCGAGTCGCGCCCGTGCTACAGATATCCCTTCTTCTAGCAGGGCCGGTACATCTAGAGGTGGGGGCAGTTCGATTCCTCCGATCCCTCCGACTCTTGATCACCCTGGATGGCCAGAGATGCCGACTGAGTTGACAAGTTGGCAGTATGGGGCTACCTCCCCGATTCCGATCCCTATGGAGCCTCCGGCACCTGGTCACAGATACGTCAGTGATCCTGATTCACCACCGGTATGTTCTACCTTTTTCATTTGTCACACAGACATTTTGGCAGTTGCTTGTTTTATTGATAAGTTGAGTTTGTGTCTGCAGCCACCTCGAGAGTATGTAGACCAGATGCTCGGGGTGGTGGCCTCGCTTGAGGGGATGGTCCTGCGTAGAGAGGCACAGATGTCCATCATGGGCGTCCAGGTACCCTTCATCTTTCTTGTATTTATCATATTTTTGTTAACATGCTGGCTTTGAGCATTCTGCTGCACTGATAGGCTGTGTAGAACACATCTAGCACACACCCCACTCACACACTGTACTTGCACCTACTTTTATGTCTGAACTGATGGATTGCACTTTTCATTTTCAGATGCCTCCCGTGTACGCTTCGACACGAGGTGGGCCTCCCGGGCCTTTTCAGAGAGGTCGAGGCGCTAGGCCCGCTCGAGGTACAGGGACTCAAGGAGCTGGGCCATCCAGGCCTTACCGAAGAGCTCGAGGAGGAGGGTCGTCCCGCAGACGCAGGGCACCCATTGTCGGGGATGACGAGGAGGAGGTCGCAGATCATGTGTCAGAGGCATCTCCTGGAGAAGGAGGTTCCGGTCTTGGTTCCGGGAGCGGAGATGAGCCTGAGGGAGATCCGGAGGATGACAGCTCTGATCCAGATGGTGATGATGATGCAGAGATTATCCCACAGAAGAGGATAAGAGGACCTCCACATTCTCGTTCTCGAGGATATTGATGTTATTTCCTGCTTTATTCTACTTTTTAGCTAGTAGTTTGTAGCACTTTGCACATTGTTAGACGGTCTTATTTTCTGTAAAACTTGTACCTTTATTTTGTAAAACATGATGGAATGAAACAGCTTTTTGAAAGGATGTTTGTATTTGAAATTCTCAGCATCGCATCGCATCATTTTGCACAAAAATGGAATTGAATGGAAATGTGCCTCATGTATTTATCGGGTCAGGTAGTGAACCGACGCAACAAATTAAAACAAATTGACTCACTAAGAGATAACAGAATCTTAGCAAGTTTACAACTCGATAAGCAAAATGCAATAATGTTAACGACTCAATAGACAAGACTTAACAAAATTGTGTAACCAAAAGGTAACAATTCAAAACACAAAATGCGACAGCTCGACAAAACTTACAACTCGATAAACAAAACAACAACTCGATAAGCAAAATACAACAGAACAAACTTCGGACGGACAATTTGGACGACGGAACGTCTCCGAAATTGAGAGAAATGGAAACCTCCGACATTCCCGATGCATGCAAATGCTTCAAACTTTCTTCCGGCGGGCAAAATAGGACGCAATGCGAGACCGAAAGCATTTCGCATTTGAAAACAAAGAGTGGCCGGCCTACTAGGTTAGGTGGCCGGCCGGCCACTTCCCCCACAACCTCCAGAATTTTGACAAGTGTCCTTTGAATAGTGTTTTGCCCCTCTATAAAAGCTCCTCTCTTGGAACTTGTTCATTTTATCACCTTTCCTCTCAAAATGGAAGCCTTTCTCACCGAAAATCTCACATCTTGGATTTCTTCTTTAGATGGCTCGGAGAAGTTGAACTTCCGGGGTTTCGGCTTGAATGCACTATTCACGCTAAGCCGGACTCCACTGCATCTTCCTTTTCTCTCTGCTGCGGCAAGGTTTTGGAACCCGGTGACACACGTCTTCAGCTTCAGCGGGCAAGAGGTATGTCCTACTTTTGAAGATTTTCAAGCCTTGATGGAGTCCGAGCGAGGCGAGGAAATTCTGCCCCAGCTCAATTTTAGCTATACCCAAACCTTAGGGCGGATGTGCGGTCTTAATGCGCATGATGCTAGATCTCTGATTGGTGATGGCATGTTGGATATCCCGAGCCTGGTTTACCGATTTTCTGATGCCGGTGTCCGTAGCAATCACTATTGGCAAGGCTTCCGGCAGCACGCCCTCTGCTTGTGTCTATTATCTCATTTTCTGTTTGTCTCGGGCTCCGGAGGAGCTAGCATCCGTTTGATTGAAGTCGCTCAGGGCTTGAGGGATGGGAAGAGCTGCATTGCCACGACTCTGGCCGAGACACTGATGGGCTTGGATGCTTTCCACCGCCGGGAGACAACCAGGTTTGCAGGGAGTCCACTACTGCTACAGGTAATGTTTCCCACCCAAGCTCACATGTATATTTGCTCACATCACTCGGCCCTCGGGCTCGGTTTTTCTCACAAAACCTTCATCTTACTTTTCTCTCATCGCACATCTCTCTATTCTTTATTCTCTCATTTTTCATCCCTCCCCAGATATGGTTGATGGATAAATTGCAAGTTGTGGACTCTTGTCCTGCTTATTCAGCCCGTGGCTACTTCTTTCGGCAACGCCTAGTGAATGCCCTTGATGAGAGCTGGTGGTTTGAATGGATGTGCAACTTGTCGGCGGATCGCATTGCGTGGCGCTGCCCTTGGCTTAATCTCTCGGCAATGAGCTATAGCATGTCCCGGCAGGTCGGGATTCGACTGATTGGTTTGACTCACTGTGTGTTCTACTTCCCATTCCGTATTCTGCGTCAGTTTGGCCATGATCAAACTTGCCCACCAGAGGGGATTGAGTATCCGGCTATATTTCCAGTTCGAGGCGCACAGCTGGCTCGACAGGCCGCAGCATGGAGAGTTACAGAGCTTCTGGCCCCTGCCCCTACTTTTAGTTGCACTTTATCTGACGAGTGCTGGGATTGGCTCAACAAAGAAGCACAGGTTGGGCCTAGGTTGGCATCGGAGGCTTCAACCAGCTCCGGGAGGAGGGGCAGGGACACCTGACTTGACTATGCCCCAGATTTATTGCTTTATTAGTACTTTCAAGTTTTCGTTATGCATGTAATAAAAAGCAACTTCAATTGTATGCAAGAGCAAGAGAACTCTGTTTTGAAATCAATGAAATTGAAGGTTGTGGTACTGAAAATTTTCCGCTTTTGGTCCAAAAATGGTCTTAGTTGTGAAAAGATTAATTTGAACAAAGTCAACTTTTATTAAAACTTTTCAAAACTATTTTCGATAAGGATCAGAACTGGACACGCCTGAGATCTGTCACTGAGGTGCACAACCCCGGATCCTAGCAACTGGAAAGTTGCCCCTAGTTTGAAATAGAACCGCAACACTCCCTTGCAACGGAAAGTTGCCCCTAGTTTGAATAGCACTGTACCGGAGATCACGATAAATGCTGATGGATAGAGATGACTGAGATGATCAAAATGGACAAAGTTGATCGGGGAAAAGATTATGGCTGAACTTCAGGATGAAGCTGCCTACGTATCCCGAAGATGGGAATCAAGCCTTACGTAGTTCAGGTTTAGGTTCGCTCGGGTATTTTTACTCTCCTTTTGCGCTCTAACTTTTGCCAAGGCCGCCCTTTGCGGGTTTTCAACCTTGCGAGCTCAGTTTTTATATTTTCAAATTTTTTGTGCTCTGAGTTTTGCCTAGGTCGCCCTTTCGGGTTTTCGGCCTAGCGAGCCTCTCAAGGGTAGTATTTCTTCAACTTGTCCATGTTGATCGGTTGAGAAAACTCCAAGCCATCTAAATCCATCAGAACCACAGCTCCACCTGACCAGATTGACTTGATGATGTAGGGACCAGTCCAATTGGGTCTGAACTTGCCCCTTGGGTCGTGGATGGGAGCTCGGTTGTCTTTGAGTACTAAATCTCCTTCCTTTAAGTTCCTGGACTTCACCTTCTTGTTAAAAGCCCGGGCGATTCTGCGTTGATAGCCTTGAATGTGGTACAGTGCCTTCAACCTTCTTTCATCAAAGAGCATGAGTTCCTCAAATCTGTTCTGCTGCCAATCTGCCTCGGCTATCTGGCATTCAGCCAACACTCTTAATGACGGAACCTCAATCTCAATAGGCAGAACGGCCTCCATCCCATAAACCAATGAATACGGAGTCGCCCCAGTAGAAGTTCTGATTGAAGTTCGGTAGCCCCACAGAGCAAATGGCAGCTTATCTGGCCAGTCCCGGTAGGTTTCCACCATCTTCTGTAGTATGCGCTTGATATTCTTGTTGGCGGCTTCAACCGCTCCATTAGTCTGCGGCCGGTATGTAGACGACTTATGAAAAGCCACATTGTATTTCTCCAACAAGTCTATCACTTCCTTCTTGAAGTGGGAACCATTGTCTGAAACGATTTCATTTGGGACCCCGTAGCGACAAATGATGTTGTTTCTGATGAATTTCGCAACGTGTGAAGCCTTCAACACTGCATAAGACTGGGCCTCAACCCACTTCGTGAAATAATCTATCGCTACCAAGATGAACTCATGCCCATTTGACCCCTTTGGCGTGACAGCCCCGATCACATCAATTCCCCAGACAGAAAACGGCCATGGTGAAGTCATGTTGTACAACTTTGACGGCGGAATGTTCATGCGATTTGCATGAATTTGACACTTGTGACATCGCCGGACGAAACCAATACAATCCTCCTCCATGGTGGACCAGTAATAACCCTGTCTGAGAATCTTCCTTGCTAACATTACCCCATTCATGTGTGCACCACATTCTCCCCCGTGGATGGCTTCCATCAGACATTTTGACTCTTCTGCATCAACACACAATTTATGCATTCCCAGATGACCCCTTCTATACAGCTTACCCCCACAGATGATGAACTGAACAGCCAATCTTCTTATTGCCCTTTTGTCTTTGGCATTTACCCCTGACGGGTACGCTTCTTTCTCTAAGAAATTCCAGATATCGTGATACCAAGGGTGTTCATCCTGAACTTCATCTATGGCTGCAATCGACTCATAGGCAGGCGCAAATTTCTGATCGATAATGACTGGACGCATTCGGACTCCACACGGGATGTCTGTCATTGATGATAGAGTTGCTAAAGCGTCTGCGAACTTGTTGTTCTCTCTCAGTAGATGAGTAAAACTTAACTTTTCAAACCGAGGAATCAGCAAGTCCAAGGTCTGGTGATACATCATCATATTTTCCTCTTTTACTTTCCAGTCTCCCTTAGCTTGAGACACAACAAGGTTCGAATCCCCAATGACATCCAACCGTTTTGCCCCTAGTTCTAGGGCTGCTTCCAAACCAGCAATGCACGCCTCATATTCTGCTTCGTTGTTCGAGACTTTGAACCGGAGTTTGAAGGCTAGAGGGATACGGGAATTGTCGGGTGCTATCAGCAACACTCCTATCCCATACCCATGTTGATTTGATGCTCCGTCAAAGTACATCGTCCAGGCTTCTTCGTCGATATGCAGAATTGATTCATCTGGGAACAGGTATTCAACTGCTTCATCCCCCTCAACCGGATGGTCGGCAAGGAACTCTGCTACTGCTCTTCCTTTCACTGACTTGCGCGTGACATATGTGAGATCAAATTCGGAGAGCAACAGCAACCAACGAGCTAGCCTACCCGTAAGTGCTGGTTTCTCGAAAAGATATTTGATGGGATCAAGTCGTGAAACCAACATTACAGAGTGAGCTAACAGGTAGTGCCGCAGCTTCCTGGTAGCCCATACCAAAGCTAAGCAAGCCTTCTCTAGTGGCGTATACCGGGTCTCATACTCCAGCATTTTCTTGCTCAAATAATAGATGGCTCTTTCCACCTTATCTTCTGATTCTTGTGCAAGCATGCAGCCCATTGTAGTTTCAGTCACTGACAGATACAAAATCAACGGTTTCCCCGGTTCTGGTGGTGATAAAACGGGTGGGTTCTGTAGATATTCTTTGATTTGTTCAAATGCAGCTTGACATCGGCCGTCCCATTGGAACTTCTTTCCTTTCTTCAGAAGGCCAAAAAGTGGTTCACAAGTCAAGGTTAGTTTTGAGATAAACCGTCTTATGAATTGCACTTTACCCAGAAAGCCGCGCACCTCCTTTTCAGTCCTTGGTGGTGGCATTTCTAAGATGGCCTTGATTTTGGAAGGGTCGACCTCGATGCCTCTTTGTGTAATTAGAAACCCCAGCATTTTTCCCGCTGTAACACCAAACGTACATTTCTGAGGGTTTAACCGCAACCGGAATTCCCTGATCCTTTGGAAAAACTTGTGCAAGGCGGTGTAGTGGCCCTCTCTGTCTTTGGACTTGACAATCATGTCGTCCACGTACACCTCAACCTCTTTGTGGATCATATCATGTAGTATTGTGGTCGCGGCCCGTTGATAAGTAGCTCCAGCGTTCTTCAATCCAAAAGGCATTACCCGGTAGCAATATGTCCCCCACGGGGTGGTGAATGCAGTCTTTTCTCTGTCTTCGGGTGCCATCACTATCTGATTATACCCTGAAAAGCCATCCATGAATGAGAGCAAAGCGTGCCCCGCTGTGAAGTCCACTAACTCATCGATGTGCGGTAGGGGAAAGTCGTCCTTCGGACTAACTCTGTTCAGATCTCTGAAGTCTACACACACCCTGATCCTGCCATCTTTCTTCGGCACTGGCACAATGTTGGCCAACCAAGTCGGGTATTCGGATACCAGCAGGAAGCCTGCATCAATTTGCTTGGTGACCTCTTCTTTGATCTTGAGAGCCCAGTCCGGGCGGATCCTTCTAAGCTTCTGCTTGACAGGTCGGGCCTCGGGGTCAAGGGGGATCCGATGCTGTACAATCTCAGGATCGATTCCAGGCATGTCTTCGTAGGACCACGCGAAAACATCTTTGAAATTTTTTAATAAAGCGACTAAGCGCTCGCGTTCCTCTGAAGACAACGTGGACCCGATCTGGACCAGCCGCGGGTCCTCCTCAGTACCAATATTCACAGAAATGATTTCGTCCACTAATGGCTTAACAAATCTCTCTTGCTCCTGCTCAATTAAACGTTGTAAAACCGGAGGAACTTCGTCCTCTTCGTTTTCATCAAAGTTTTGAAAGTCTGAATTAATACAATAAATCAGGGGCACAGAAAAATACTCAGAAACCACAGTTGCCTGATTCTCATTAAGTTCATCCAAATCGTCCTCGGTTACAATAGACTCAAATGAGAAAGAAAAAGACGACCTGGACAGGACTTTGGCATCTGGGTTGACACCCCCAGGAGTACCAGACTCAGACTTAGTCGAGCTGGAATCTGATTCCGACTCAGAAGACTCGGTGGAATCAGACTCCGGCTCACTACCTGACCCGGTGCTGCTGGATAGAAATCCCTCCTCGTATTGCCAGATGAGGGAGGGTGCGATTGATGCGTTCAAGATGGCTGCTGGTCGGCTCGCAGCCGTTTCATTCCCGATCATGGAAACCACAAAGTTATCCCCCAAGCACTCTTGGTCGATCAGAGGATCAGAGAGGAGACATGACAGTGCTACCCCCATTTCCAATTCCGTGCCCTCAGCATCCTCTGCCTTATTCTGCTCAATCTCAGTTGTTGGGTCTGTCTGCTCTGTGGCAACGTCATCCCCGGATAGTTGCAGGTCGAAAAAGATTTCAAAGCCTGGCACGCGCTTCCTCTCCGCGTTGAACCATGGCTCTGGGAAGCCGCAAAATGGAAAATCTTCCCCCTCCCGGACGAAGCGTCCGTTCAGGGTACCCTGAATGGGCCTATGCATTAAATCAAAAGGCTTCCCAGCCTGCTTCGCCCTGGCCCTGCCGGCCATTTCCTTTCCTTTCCTCGCCCAGTCTTCTTTGGTAGGCAGATAACCTAATCCAAAGGTATGTGGATTATGTGGCACTTCGGCCAACGTTGCGACTCCTTTCCTGCCGCTTCTTCCCAATCCCATCCCCGGGATATGCTGTAGCTTGTTCATGAGGTAGACGGCTTGAGCGCTGACATACACACCCTCATTCACAGCCATAATGTTTTGTACTGCCCGGGCCTCAGCCAAAGTAAATCCCGATATAAACATATCCTCCATGCCGTGTTCAATCTCCAGGACTGGCGTAGATACCTCCGGAGGGGGATGGATTGATGAATTTCCAAAAACAATGGCTACTCCCTTTCCATAGGGGTATTTCACCATTTGATGTAGAGTAGATGAGACGGCCTTCACCTGATGCAACCAGGGTCGTCCCAAAAGCATGTTGAAAGATGCAGGGACCTCCAAGACGTGAAAATCTATTTCTTGTTGTCCAGGCCCAATCTTGGTTTGGATTTTTACTGTCCCCAGGACATCCCTACTCGTATTGTCATAAGCTTTGATCACTTGAGAAGTTGGGGTGAAGTCCGCGGGCTTTAACCCAATCGCATAGGCCGTCCTGGCCGGGCAGACATTGATAGCGGATCCGGTATCAACCAGTACCACCGGAATCCATTTGTCCCTGCATTCTACAGAGATGTAGAGGGGTTTGTTGTGATCCACACCCTCAGGTGGCAGTTCCTTATCCGTAAAGGTCAATGCCGGGGAACCTCCTCCCGGGAAGACCAAACCAACTAGTTGTTCCGGCGTAGTTTCGATGGAGAGTTTCGCTCTGTCCATGGCAGATAAGACAGCCTGCCGGTGTACCCTGGAAGCCATAAGCAGTCCCCAGATGGAGATGTCTGCTTGTATTTTCTTTAGCTGCTTCAGTACAGCCTCCTCTTCAACTTGCTTCTCCTTCTGCTTCTCCGCTTCTTTATCTTTCCCCGATACCTCGGGTTGATCAAGGTGTGGGGGCTTAAAATACCGCCCACTTCTAGTCATATGGTCTACCTCCTCGAGGTACCAGGTGCTGTCTGGTTGGTCACCCGCCCAATCTTCGTCTGTGTGGGCAAGATACAAGTCGTCATCCTCCCACCACATTCCACTAGCATCTAGCAGGCACCTGTCTGGTTCCGACTTGCTTGTGCTCTCAGCATTTTCCTCCCTCATGCTCACAGCATGTTCAATTTTTACGCCCACAGGACTCCCAATTTCCTCATGGTTCTTCGCTTTTCGGGCTCTCTCAGAAACCCATCTCTTTTCTTGTTCCTCCGGTGTCAGTTGTTCAGTTTTCAAAATGTTTTGGTCCCGAGCGGAATTCTTCGCACCGGCGCTCTCCGGCGATTCAATCTGATCCCCGGCCCTTCCGGCCACAAATGGTACAATATCTGGTTGATCATCCAACCACCCGACGACTTCCGCTGACTCTTCGTAATCAAACCAATTAATTGATGCATCACCCGCTTCCTGATCGTTGAAAAATTGAAGGTTGGCGAAGCCCTCTTCCGCCGCAGTCAAATCATCCCCTGCTGATTCAAGTTCATCTCCCCGGATCATACACAACTCAACCTTCTCTGGCAACCCCGTACTCAGCTTAGGTTGGCTCATTGACAAGATATATCCACTCGGATCGTAAGCTCTGCCAGCTAAATTCCCAGATTGCTCCACCCCAGACTCAACAGCTCTGCTCTCCTCGGAAGCCTGCCCCGTTCCATTCTCGGTGGTCACCACCTTTGGCTCAGGTTGGGTCGTGGAGGTGTCCACCATGCACAAATCCGTGCTATCAGGGAGGATCACCTCCGGCTTGGGTAGGTGGGAGGGAGTAATGTAGATACTAGGGTCGTAAGACACGTCCCCAGTTTGGATGAGATTGATTCTTTTGGGTGGATCTTGGTTATGTGCTGGGAGTGGGTTGGTTGTAACGTTGGGTCTCTCGGGAGGTAGAATGATGTTTTTGTCAATGAGGTCTTGAATCTCATGACGCAGCCTGTAACATTGGTCGGTATCATGACCATGCTGCTGGTGGTATTTGCAATATTTGGCTGGGTTGTAGGAAGGGGGGAGTGGATTTGGAGGGGGCCTCGGTTCCAAGGGTTTCAGATGCCCCTTTCTGACTAGAACCCCGAGGACTTTGGACAAAGGCATATGTAGTGGAGAGAAGGTTCGTTGACCCCTGGGTTGGTATCTGGAAGCTTGGTTACTGCTCCCAGAGGCATCAGAAAAAGGTGTGGCCGCTGCGGACCTTGGTTGGGGAGGGGGATTGGTGGTGACCATTCCGACCTCTGAAGTCCTTGTATTGGCAGAGCCGCTCGGGCCTGCATTGGTATTCCGGTTGAATGTTCTTCGGGGCTGATCCCGGTCTTGGTCAAACAGACCTTGTTTCATCGCATCCTCTATTTGCATCCCCATATCATGTAGATCTGCGAAAGTGGGGAAAGGGACTACGATCATTTTCTTCATTAATGCCGGCTGGAGATTGCGCACAATCATCCGGATCTGATCTCTGTCTGTTGGCCTTAAGGTCATCATTGATGCCTTCGCCCTCCACCGGGTTACAAAGTCAGAAAAAGATTCTTTAGGCTCCTGCCTCGTTGTCTCGAGATCACGAGTGGTAATCTCGATCTGTGTGTTATATGAATATTGTGCAACGAAGGCCTCGGCCATCTCATCCCAGTTTGTCTTCACATCATCCTCCAGCTTTGCATACCAAGTGGATGCCACACCCGATAAAGTCCGACCGAACAAGGAAAGCTTTTGCGGTCGGGTTAGGCCCATTGGTCTTAAGATGTCTGAAAATAGCCGGAGGTGGACCATGGGGTCCCCGGACCCATCAAAGCGATCGATCTGGGGCATCTTAAATCTGTCCGGCAATGTCACGGCCACATCAGTATAGCCGTCTTCAATGTCTGGGATGGCCTTCACCCCCTGTGATTTCTTGAAGAGTTTTTCCAACTTGCTCAATTTCAGAGCTGTCTGGTCTACCTCGAACTCAAATGGAGCGTCCGGGTAGTTAGGTGTAATGTTTTTGGACAGTTGTGGTAGAAGCGGGGGCGGAGCCAGCCCCGTTGGAAGACCCGTGTCCTCTTGGGTGTTTTGTGGGTTTGGCGGAGCATTCTGTGGATTCGGGAGGGTAGCTTGGGTATTCTGCAGATTTGGAGGGGCATTCTGGCCAGTAGATGTCGGCTCAGGTAATGGGGCCCCGGGTGGTGGAGGAATCTGATGTGCCCCTAGTGGAGGAGGGAGTTGGTGTGAAGCAGATGCTGCATTCTGCTGTTGTAATCTGGTGATCAACTCAGACTGCTGGGCCATAACAGCGGCCTGCTGTTTGGAAAATTCCGCCTGGCGGATAGCATCATCTTGCATTTGTTTCATGCTCTCATTCATCTGGCGCATCATCGCCTCCATTGCTGTATTCTGTTGTTCCATCTGAATAACCGGCAAGTGTATCTCTAAAGCAGAAACAGGAATCTCGACCCGACTGTCTGACACTAGAGTAGGCTGATGTACCAGTAATCTCTGCTCTGATGGACTGCGTTTCCTCGGCCTCCTTCTGATAACCGGGGGTAATGAATAGAACACCGGATGTCCGTCAACTAGATCCTCGGATCGTGTAAGTCGGCGACCTCGTGTCCAAAGTGCTTGGGGAATATCTGATGGTTCGGAAGCAATTGTGCCACAAACTGCCCTAACAAAAAGATAATAAAGCAAAAAGGAAATAAATGACCAGAAAAACGGGCAGCATAACAGCTTAAATTTAAATACACACAACACACAGTCGGGCATACAACACGCAGTTTATAAGCTGGAAATACACTGTCCTCAACCACTGATCACTGTTCCTGTATTACTGTTTCCCAAAACTGAATCGGATATCCGCAGACGACTGATTCTCAGATAACTGACTGATGCCCGCAGGCCTGATATCGAAACTGATAAACCAATGCCCGCAGGCCTGATGCCCAAACTCATACTGATATATGCGTTCTCTGTAGAGACGCACTCTAACAAGCACATAACAAATAAATGAGAGCCAAAACACCCCTATGTTGGGGTAAGGTTTCCCTGTCCTATTTTGTCAGGAGCTAGGGTTTCACTATGCACACAGCGTTTTCAAACAACCTATAAACGGGTAAGCAACCTGTCCTAGTTTGGAATAGTCACTATGGATCCGAATATGCACTAGGTCGAATGGTCAAAAAGGGTGCCCCGGTAAAACCGGGGTTTGTGTTCCCATGCTGTCAGAGCCCAGAGCCGATCAGCCTTACGGACATGACTTGACAAGACAAGCCTCCGGCAAATCGTTCGGGAATGGCATATGGCAAACACGGTATCCTAGGCGCACCAATGCAAATGCAATGCAAAGAAACACACAAGTGTAGTCAAAACCAGATATCATGAGTTCGAGTCAAGTTCTCTAAATCCCCAGCAGAGTCGCCAGAAACTGTAACAACGCCCTCGGGGGACCTCGCTACAGTTCGGACTCGATTTTTGTTGCGGTTCTCAATCTTGAACCAAAGAGTCCAAACCTGGCAAATCGTTTTGAAGAAAAACAGATTTTTTGAAAGAAGTGCCAAACATGGACTGCTTTGCCAGATAACAGAGTCGCCACCTAAATATTTTAAAATGGGAAATTTAGGAAACCCTGACTCGGTGCCGGAAGGCCACCTGTCCGTCATCACCAAAGTTGGCTCGGGAACTTGGGTACGATTAGGGAAGGTCACATCGTGAGCACCCCCTCTCGCCCGGTCAAAGACCGGCCTCTACTAACCATGATATCTGTTTTTGAAAACTTTGTGAGTTCTTATTCCGGTTATTAGCCTAGGTTGCTATGTGATGCTCGCAGCAAATAAGTATAGACTGGGCCGTCTGAATTGGAACAAAACATTTCATGTTTGTTTGTTTGAAAATGGTGTGATGGTGCTACCCGCAGGTAGGCTAAAATGCGGATTTGCCACCCTCAGGTGGGCTTAGAAAACACGATGTTGCCACTATCTAGTGGGCTTAAAACAAACAGTTGATGAATTGTCCCAATTCAGATAACTCAACCTCCACCCACAGGCATTCAGGCAGTTATATCACATAAGCAAATAGCCTCATGGCAAGCATGCTATTATGGCAGTCACTCACACGCATGCAAGGATGCTAAAGCATAAAAACTCACCGAGTACTCCAAGCCAAAACAGGAAATTCATTAGAAATCATGCATGATCCTAAAAATGCAGAATGCCTAATGCAACACATGCAAAATGCAACTATAGCAGGCTCGGCTATTCTAAACATGGCATGTGAGATGCAACAGCTATCACGTATTCAACTTGGAATTGAAATACAGATGCAGTTTGTATGATGCGCCGAGCCCGGTGCGTGCAAAACAGATGAATGATGCAAACATGCTATCATACTGTATGCTAATTGAAATATGCCCTATATCTAACCATCCAAAGCGGGTAAATAAAAGGGAGAAAGAAATGGGGGTTGGAAGGCATACATCACACTCACCCACCCTTATTACATTTATGCCCTTGCGCAGAGGGTCCGAATAAAATAATACAGTCCGAATAAAAGAATATACAGTCCGAATATTACAAAATTCTAATTAATTAACAAATTAATTGATAAAAGCTGTAAAACTGGCGTGCAAGCCAGGGACTGCCTTGCTTCTGATAGATGCCGCCGGTTGGGCTGCCTGGCGCGGAAATCCACTGGGATGCCCCGATTAGCCTCTGTTTGCAGTATTTCTCGAAATGCGCGCCGGACTCCGAAAAGTAGCTGATTCTTGATGTTGCTGCAACAGAGAGCAGGAAAGGGGCATAGCAATGTATTTCACAAATATATGCATGCCTCGATCCTCGTACCACCAATCACGCATACCGATGCATGATGGCCGAGGAGTCGAATTGCACAACTCAATATCGGATGAATGCAGATGAATGCTACAACAAAACCTAGCTCCATCATGGGTAATCCGGAGTGTCGGTGACTTGGGAATTGAGACCCGTTCCGTCACTCAGGGTGCGAAACGTGCCTCGTTTCCCGTGCAATATGCATGATATGCATGAAATGCAACTAATATACAACCTAGCATGCGCAATGCTATGAAAAGGAGATGCCTCGAAATGCGTGTCCACGGGCACGCAAACCGAGGCGATGACATACAAGCATGAGATGACATGAAATATGGAATATAATGAGACTAAAATGAGATGTCTCGAAATGCGTGCCTACGGGCACGCAAACTGAGGCAATGATGAAAGATGAAAATCGGATAAAACCGAAGTGCCTCGAAGTGCGTGCCCACAGGCGCGCAAACCGAGGCGATGATGAAAGATGAAAATCGGATACAACCGAAGTGCTTCGAAGTGCGTGCCCACAGGCGCGCAAACCGAGGCGATGATGAAAGATGAAAATCGGATAAAACCGAAGTGCCTCGAACTGCGTGCCCACAGGCGCGCAAACCGAGGCGATGATACAAGATGAAAATCGGATACAACCGAAGTGCCTCGAACCACGTGCCCACAGGCGCGCAAACCGAGGCGATGATACAAGATGAAAATCGGATACAACTGAAGTGCCTCGAACCGCGTGCCCACAGGCGCGCAAACCGAGGCGATGATGAAAGATGAAAATCGGATACAACCGAAGTGCCTCGAACCGCGTGCCCACAGGCGCGCAAACCGAGGCGATGATACAAGATGAAAATCGGATACAACTGAAGTGCCTCGAACCGCGTGCCCACAGGCGCGCAAACCGAGGCGATGATGAAAGATGAAAATCGGATACAACCGAAGTGCCTCGAACCGCGTGCCCACAGGCGCGCAAACTGAGGCGATGATGAAAGATGAAATGGCATACGGAATGCAACGATGGACTTACACCAACATGGGAGAGCCTCAGCTCACTCACATAGGAGGCCGTCGGGTAAAAACAAAACTGCCTCGAAACGTGTGCCCGCGGACACGCAAACCGAGGCAATGATGTAGAAGCATGAAAATGCAAATTGGGCTTACGCCGACATGAGAGGGCCTCAACCACACTCACATAGGCTGCCGGAATGATAAGAATGAGGTGCCTCGAGGTGCGTGCCCATTGGCACGCAAACCGAGGCAATGCAAAAATGATACGAATGGCATGGGAAATGATATGCAAGCATGGTAATGGAATTTCAGCACCTAAATAAAGGGGAAAACAGCCCCGAAACAATTCGAAATGACACCCGAAGCATGCATTCATCCCGAAAGTGTGAAATTAAGCCTCGAAATGGCCTATAGCCATGTTATGCATGCAAAATATGATCATGGCAGCAAGAACAGTAGCAAGGCAGTCCCAAATATGGCATTTTTCAGTAACAAACATGGCCAAAATGCAAGCATAGATAGATCAACAATAGCATGCGAAGTTAGTGGCCAAAAGAGGAGTATTGAGACAAGTGATATATGCAAACCCCAAATGGACAAACTTTCTTCTACAACATTGAAGATGAGATAAAAATAAGCACAATTGCAGAAGATGACATCCTCAAAATCAGAATACAAACATGCTATAAAATCCATGCAAAGTAGGCTTCCAAATAGGCTATATCATGAGACATGCAATGCACACACCAAATGGCAAAACTTTCTTCATGAAATATGTAAAGGGGGTCAAAATAAGACCAAAACCAGTAGGGGTCGAAGTCCCAAAAACAAACACAAATAGGTCAAAAATTGCATGCAAAAATGGCACACTTGATGGAATTTGAAGGAAGTGGTGGATACAATGGCCAAATGAAGTTGAGCCCTTCTACAATGTTGTAGAGGGGCTCAAAATGAGCACAAAACCAGTAGGGGTCGGACCCCTAAAAACAAAAGGAAATAGGCCTAAACTAGCATGCAAGATAATGGCATAAAAGCTAGGTATTGAAACAAGTATATCATAGAAGCCTCAAATGAAGTTGAGCCCTTCTACAAAGTTGTAGAGGGGCTCAATATGAGCACAAAAGCAGTAGGGGTCGGAGCCCCAATTCTCAACCAATTGGAGTATAGAAATGAATCAAGAAAAAGCCCTAAAAGTTGGTTTTGAAGACTTACCCTTGAAGACTTGTCTTTCTTTGATTCTTGGCTTTGATTTGTAGCTTCTCAACCTCTGAAATTCACTTCCTAGCTGCTGGAATGGTAGTAGGGATGGTGAGGCTAGGTGTTGATGAAGAGAAGACCTAGGGACTTGGAAGCTTTTTGAGGTTTCGAGCTATGAAAATGGAGGAATTTGAAGATGATCTCTTGAGACAATTTTTTCCAACCTTGAAGAAGGAGAAGGAGAGCCCTTCAAATAGGCAAGAAATGGGGTGTAAAAGGGGAGGGAAAGCACCCAAGCTTTCCCTCCCAAAATATCCCCCGGATCCCCTAGGATATGCTGGAAGGTATCCGGACAGCTGGGACAGGCTGGAAAGGGGGAATCAGGCCGGCCAGGTATTTTTCTGCAAGGTGGCCGGCCAGCCACCCCTCCTGGCCGGCCAGCCACCCTTTGTGGCCGGCCAGCCACCCTAAAAAATGAAGTGTTGAATTAGTGGCCGACCACCACTTTTTTGTGTCCTCCAATGTGTGTAGATCAAGGGCCCAAGGTCGGAATCTGGCAACTCTGAAGCAGGAGCCACAACATAGAGCTTGAAGGAGAGCCTCAAAAATGAAATGCACAATTTCTGGCCGACCATATGCCCTTGGTGTCCTCCCAGATGTGTAGAACAAGGATCCAAGGTTGGAATTTGGCAACATTGAACCAGGAGTCACAACATAGAGCTTGAAGGAGAGGCCCAAAAATGAAACCAATAATTGCTGGCCGACCACCATGCCAAAGTGTCCTCCCATGTCCCCTGATCACAGATATGTAGGTTTGGTTGGAAGAAAATACCCCCAAGGTGTTCAACATTGGCCCGGAAGTGAGAAAAACGGGCTTCGGAGGAGCGAAACTGGTTATCTGGGATAATTGCTGGCCTCCCACCCCCCAGTGATCTTCCTAGTGTTGAAACAGAGGTACCTGCCAAGTTTGAACAAAAACTAATGAGAAATGAACGTTCGGGGCCAAAACCGAGTAATTCGGGATCCCGAAAATGGGCTGCGGGTGCCGGAAGTGGTGTTTGGCAGCGAAGTGGGTATCTGCGACCCCAGTGTCCCTCGGAATGACAAAACAGAGGTTCCTGCCAAAAATCAGAGAAAACTGATACAAAATGAATGCTCGGGTCCCAAACCGCGCGATTCGGGGTCCCGAAAACCGGCTACAGGCACCGAAAGTGGCATACGGCCACGAAGTGGGCATCAGGGGCCCCAGTGTTCCTCGGAACATTAAAACAGAGGTCTCCACCAAAAATCGGAGAAGTCGGAGATGGTTGGGCGGTCCCGAGCCGAGGCACACAGCCTAACGGCTCCGAGAACCGGGAACCGGGCTCCGAAATGGGCAAAATGGCCTACGGCCACGAAAAGTAGCTCACGGCCACCGGGAGATAGTCTACAGGACCACTCCCTTCCCTCAGGAAAGAAAACAGAGAAAACCGAGTCTGGTTCGCAAACCGAGACAGGGTAGAGAAGAGGGTTCGGAAGTCCGGAGGCAGGGCGCGCGGCCACGACTCTGAGACTTCTGAACGAGCACAATATGCAACATCACCGAGCGCTCAATCAGTGACGTCTGAGTTTTAAGGTCGGTCAAAAATGGGGTGTCTACACCTCCAAGCTGATTCAAGACTTAATTGAGTTTGAATTCTCGCCATTCATTCCCCAAGGCACTACATTGAAGAGATATCAGAATTGGTGGATAGCTAATATGAAGGTGCAGTTGGCCATTTCCCCACAGGATCTGCTGGTAGGGTTAGATGTGCCTTCTCAAGCCAAGCCCAAGGAGACTTGGGTCACCATCACTTCTTCTATTGCTCCTGTTATCCCAGCTCCTACTCTTGCTGCGTCATCTCCTCCTCTTAGAGTAACAAGGGCCACTTCGAAGAAAGGTGTGCATCTTGTTGCCTTTGCTTCTTTCTTTTTCTAATGTCATGTCTGTTTGCTCATAGTTGCAATATTTGATGCAGGAGCTTCACATGAGACTTCACCCCAGTAGGCTCAAGCTTTGACCTTCCTCAAGGGCAAGCAACAACAAAAGAAAATAAAACTTATACTGCAGCCTGACCTTGTGGAAACAGTATCTGAGGAGGAAGAAGAAAAAGAAGAAACCCCTCTGAAAAAGACAAAGAAGACATTCTCTCCTAGTGAGCTTGTCGTGGACCTCATTCATGAGGCAGCTGCCAAAGCAGTGGAGAATGAGCAATCTAAGGAGATTATTGTTTTTCAGAGGTCTGAGAAAATGAGGCAGCAACAAATACAAAGAGAAGAGGCTGCTGCTGCTGAAGCATTACAAAAAGAGACTGTAAGGAAGACACAAACTGCTGAGCATTATACCCTTCGCAGCTTTCCAACCATCATCACTACCACCTTTGAAGCTGTTAATTTCCCTTAGTCCCTTTTGATCATTTCCTTTTCCAGGATTTTAGCATAAAATTAACATTTGCTTTTTATTTTCTGACATGTAGCAGCAATCATTCTAGTTCCTCCTCCTTCGACACTGGCTTCCTCTGTTTTGCCTATAGATGAAGGACCCTTCCTAACTTCTGCAGAGCTAAAGGCAGCCTTAAAAGGAAAATGGAAGGTTAACACTGAAATGCCAGTGAGTGTAGAGCCCATCCAAATGATACTTCCCTTTCCCAGCTCCACACTCTCCATGCCTTCTTCTCTTCTTTTCTTAAGGCTAAGCATTCCAGCTTCCCTTTCTCCTGGCCTTTTCAATTCTTTGAACTTGCTTCTGGTTTCCATTGTCTCACCTCTACAGGTCCCTTCCAGAGTCCTGGCTACCCCACTATCACTTGAGAGAACCCTAGTTGTCACTTCTCCAATGGCAGCTGGTACTTCTAAGGATAACACTAGCAGCTCACCAACTTCTTTCCACCATTCATCTCCAGTCCCTCTTCTCTTGACTTGCTGGTAGCCAAGACAATAGACACTGCTGGAGAATCCTCAACTCTTTCTTCTATTCCCATGTTTCCATCTCTTTCTGTAACTAGTGACTCCTCTGTACTGATAATGTCAGAGGAAGAGTTGGACATCTTCGAGGCTCAGCTGGCCAATTTATTTAGCATATCTTCATCAGTTCGAGCACCAAACAGTATGACTGAGCCATTGATCCTTGCTGACTCCCTCTTGGAGATTATTGAGAGCTCTTCCACTACTACTGAAGACTCATTGAATCGGGTGGACTTGGGCACTTGCTTGGATCTGCTGCAATCCTTCTCAAGGATTCCATTTGAAGCCTTACAAAAGCCTATTATTAAAAATGGTATTCCACAAGTGCTGCAAAGTTTTCGAGCAATCTAACATGGCCTTCTCAAGTCACTTATCCTAGGCTGCAACGACTATAGATTTCTATACCAATATCTGCCATATAGCCAAGGCTGCAGAAGAGGAGTTATTGAAGGACAAGGAGTTTGTCTCCCATATACATGCTGAGGTGTTTGAATTAAAGGGACAACATTTCTATGCCTCTCAGTTTTGAACCCAACTCTTGGAGAAGATGGCCCAACTAGAAGAGGAGCTAGCAACAGTCAACTTAGCCTTGGATCGAAATGCTAAAAAACTGCAGATTACTAATCAAGGGCTAGCTGACAGAAGGCAGGATATGGCTGCAGCCATTTAGCTATTCCCATCCCTTAGGAGTAGAGAATCCATTGTAAGGAAACAACTGAAACATTGTACTGATTTTTGGGCTAATCCATTGCTACATATACTCAAATCTATATGAAATGAAAACTCTTTATTATCTATCTGAGTATTCCATGCTCTTTACCTAGCACTTTTTACACTCCATGTGTTTCTCACACAGTTGGATAATAAGATTTCAAATACCTGCCATTGATCTTCTTGGGATGTACATAACCATTTAGATTTCTTAGATGGTAGGCTCCCCTAGGCAAGACTTTATGAATTTGATATGGTAATTAGGTGACCATTTGCCAAATTTATGACGCTTATCACTACTAAAACTTCAGCTTTTTGCGACGGCAAAATACCGTCGCTAATACTCCTAATGTCGTCGCAAAAACTTTTTGTGACGGCAAATGACTTTTTGCAACGGCAAGAGAGGGGTCGCAACTGCGAGCGTTGCAAAAGAGTTTTTGCGACGGCACTTTGCAATCGCTAATAATGTTTGAAATTTCTTGACTTTTTGCGACGGCACTATTTTACCGTCGCTAAAAATGTTATTTGAGACGGCAAAAAATGTCGTCGCTAATAGTCTTTTTTTTTACAACGGCAAGAACATTGTTTTTGCGACGGTGTAGTGCCGTTGCAAAAAGTATTAAAAATATGAAAGTTTCTATTTTTTGCAACAGTATACTGCCGTCACAAAAAGTATAAAAAAAATAATAATATTTCTATTTTTTGCGACAGTTTAGTGCTGTTGCAAAAAGTAAAACCTGTAACAAAATCAATAAAAATATTAAAATTTTCTGTTTTTTGCGACAGTGTATTGCCGTCAAAAAAAAAAATCCTGCGATAAAATTATTAAAAATATTAAAATTTCTCCATAATAATTGCATAATAATATAAAAATTCCTGTATAAAAATAAAAATTTCTCCATAATAAAATATTCTTCCATTCATAATTACACATCAACAAAATTATCCCACTACATAATGTTTCATCATACATATATAATGTTTAAATACATGATTTTGTTCATAATTCAAAATAACATAAACCAAAATTAAATGTTTTTCACATCATTCTTCGCATATAACAAAAACAAAAGTTAGCCACATTCTCCACGCATTCCACAAGAAGCACACTCCTACATGGGAAATATCTGAAAAATAAAAATAAAAATAATTAATGACAATATAATTATGTGTTAATGTTAATTACAAAAAAACATAAAAATTTAACTACTATAGCATCAAATACAATATTTTTTTTTGTTAGTCATCAAATCCCACATGGATAATTAAACATCTCAATCAAATATAAAAATAAAAATTTAACTACTATAGCATCAAATACAAAAAAACATAAAAATTATATCTGAAATCTGACTCTAACTCCCAACAACATCAAATACAACATTTTTTTTTGTTAGTCATCAAATCCCACATGGATAATTAAACATCTCAATCAACAATGATAACAGATGCATTTCTGAGAAAATTAAGCAATGGAAATAAGTTATGACACCTTCAAAGAAATGTCAGCCTTCTAGTATCTATACAAAAGTTCATCATCCTTCAATTAAAAATAATTAATGACAATATAATTATGTGTTAATGTTAATTACAAAAAAACATAAAAATTTAACTACTATAGCATCAAATACAATATTTTTTTTTGTTAGTCATCAAATCCCACATGGATAATTAAACATCTCAATCAAATATAAAAATAAAAATTTAACTACTATAGCATCAAATACAAAAAAACATAAAAATTATATCTGAAATCTGACTCTAACTCCCAACAACATCAAATACAACATTTTTTTTTGTTAGTCATCAAATCCCACATGGATAATTAAACATCTCAATCAACAATGATAACAGATGCATTTCTGAGAAAATTAAGCAATGGAAATAAGTTATGACACCTTCAAAGAAATGTCAGCCTTCTAGTATCTATACAAAAGTTCATCATCCTTCAATTAATTGGCACATACGCATTTTTTTTTTTTTTTAGCTGGATTCTGGATGGATTCATCATTAGTCTTCATAGTCACTTTTTTGTTATGTTTCCTACAAAAAAACTGGGGATTTTTTTTTTTTTTTTTAAAACAAATGCATCAAGCCAAATGGCAGTGCACATCCAGGACAGTGACCTTAAAATGCCTCCTCAACATAACAAATAAACACCAAGTAGAAATCAATAAGAGGGCCGAAAATTCAGACACTCAAAACATTTAAGCCCTTTAGGACATGTATGGGTGCATGCAGGAAACTACCTTCCCTTTGCCAGTGTGAAAGTTCTTAATTTTTCCACTCCGCCCTGTTATAGCCTGGTTAAACTGTAGACCCCCTATTAGTTAAGGTGCTAAATTACTATTCTAACTACTTAACAAAGAAATAGCACACTGCCCAATAACAAGCATAGCATTGGCATGGTGTGAAACACCAGGGAAGCAAATATATACTTATAAATCAGATCCAGATGGAAACAAAATCTGATCTGTCAACATTTAGCCGTACAATCTAGCTCTAACTCATCTTGTCAACAAAAACCTTATTATATTTTCCATAGATGTATTTAAAGTTGAAAAAACAAGTAATGAATACAAAAAAAAAAAAAAAACAGATACGGTTAAATAACAGGAGCCTGATTCAAGTTTCAACCCACCATCTGCAGCAAGTATCACCCAAATTTACCCTTTAGCAAAAACCACAATGTAAACCCTTTATTTCAATAAGGTAGCTTACTAGCTTGGATGCGATATCAGAAGTTGCCAGCTTCCAAAATCTAATAGTCATTCACTGAAGATCAGCACCACCCAGATCAGACAAGATGTAAGAGCAAGGAACTGCATAGAAGATTCTCTAACACACGGCAAGTTTTGATTAGCAAGACTGCCAATTTTTTGTGGTTCAACTAGAATTTTAAGCCAATTACGAAGCCTTAAAAATTCACAACATGCCTAAGCAAGGCTACTGCATGCCTATGCACAGCATTGACCACAAAATTACTACTCACAATTGTTGGACTTGCCAATGACTAATCAAGATAGAAGGATAGCTGAAACTTAAACAAAAATTAACAAATACGAATATTGTTTTACACACTTGTTTTTTGATTGATTAGTAATACTTCTTTTTCATTAAGACCAACCTTGGTTTCTTTAAAAATTAACAGCTTGAATTTTAGGCCTAAATGATGATAGCATAAAATTAGTGATCTTTCAGGAATTTCACATTTTAACAAAAATCATTTTACAACAACTTATATCCGTCCCCAAGTAGTTCAGAAAACAAGCTCGTATGGATTCATGTCCTACATTTTATTTTTCAAAACATATTATTAACAATATTGTCAGCATAAAATTTCCCCCAACACATGTTGATAGTTAATTCACTAAAACATAAGACGAAAGTAGGCCTTACGGATCCGACAGTGCCACGTGGAAGGCCCGTCGCTCAAGGGTTAAAAGTTACTCTAGGGATAATAGGCCGAAGGACATTTTCTATTTTGCCAAACACCACAAAATAACAATGATTTCTATGTTCAGGCAAATAAATACACATGAGAAACCTAGAACCATACCTTATAGCAGCCTGATGAGCATCCTGAGCATTCCCTTGTTTAAGACAAAAAAGGATGAATTCCAATTGAACAATGAATCTATCCTGCCAACAATTGAAAGGTTGAAGAACATACTCAATGCGAATAAAATGCACATTAGCAAGAGAATCAGTGCCTAAAACACATAAACCTTTTAGACAATGTTTGGAATAATGCCTTGCAGTTTCAACCAAAAATTAGGCATCTAAACTGCAAAATAAAAATTTTTGCCAAAGCAACCAGATGATGATGCTCACGAATGTGTTCGAGTTTGACTTCATTTGTAAGTGAGAAATTCCCATTACCTTTAGAATATTGTCACAAAAAATATAGATATGTCACAAACGCATGAGAAAACACAATTTAACCAATCCTGATAGCTAACCATCAGTATTTGAACATCCCCTTCCAAGTAGTGAATGAATGGTAAAACAGGACCTTTTTAGTAAGCATAAAACAATAAGAAAATAGCATAGTGATATCCCTTTCCACAAAATAAAGACACAACGGCACAAATACTCAATTCTAAAAAGACAAGAAGAAGCATATCTGATTCATGCTCCTATATGTCCAAGATCATTAACTATAGGTGGCTTTTGTCTACTGCATACGTGGATAATAATAATTCAAATGTGCCTTGTAGCACACTATAGAGACTACTGATATTTGATTTTAATTGGATTGCAAAATATTTAGTACAAAACTAGATATAGACTTCCTTCACAAATAGCAAAACAAAAAAACATTTCATGGATAGTTTCTTTCTTGTAAATTTTTTTTTTAATGTCTCTATTTATTTATTTATTATTTATTTCAATAGGAAAGCACCAACATTTACCACCTATTTCTAGTCCAAATCACATTAGGCATAAATCAAAATAAGACAAACTTCAAAACAAAATAATGAAGGATGCTTCATAAAGAGGTGGAAGGAACTGAGAAAAAAACAGAGAGCAAAAAAGCAATAGCAACAAAATAAACAAACATGGGCATTGAAAGGAACTTGTAATTTTGCAACACGTACAACAAACTTTTCTAGATTGTACCTTCATTGGCCGATTTTTCATTGATCCAATCCTTTTCATCCAAATTTCATAAACATGTTGGATCTTGATTGAGTTGATACAGTCCTTTTGCTTATGCTTGAGAAGCTCCATTGCAACCTGTGAAATTTGTGCACGGGTATCACATAAAACTATTCATGCCATCTCATTCATGATATCGCAAAAAGTTTCAAATATATATTTACATAATGAAGACACAAATGACATTAAGAAGAAAATAAACCAAACAAATCATGCTGTGATAAAATTTTACCAAAATGCTATGACACAAATAAAATAAAACTAGCACCCATAGGGCTACAATCTAAAGGAATCTTTATTGTGGCTTCCAGAAATGCTAAATACACAAAATTGGGACACATAAAAGTACACTTTGTGGCTCAGACTCATTCTAGGTATGGTGTGTATCATGCAATTTTCAGCGCAATAATTAAGTGTAACTAGCATTTTCTTTGGAATGCCAGCTTTGGCTCCACTGTGATCTAATTTGTCAAATCTATAGCTGTTTTCCCCTAATATTGGAATTGGTTGTGTTGCTTTCTTCGAAACCCATTTTTTCTCTTCATATCTGAAGAAATCCAAGAGATTCACTTAGAACCAGAAAAGAAGAAGAATAAAACTGTACTATTCACTATTTTATAATGTAACACAGTAAAGTTGTGCAACTTACTTGGCATGGATAAAGTTTTCAATCCCGCTTCTGTCAAGATCTGGTGATGCTTCTGCTTCCCAATAACTGTTAGCTTTCTCATTGCCCATAGCTACACAATTAAGCATTTTGAAACACCCATTATTATTAAGAAAAGTTGCAAAACCTAGGGCATCAGCATAGATAATGGGGGTATCTCAAAAATTTGATAAACTGAATTGGAAGTCAAACATGAACTAATGCATATATGTATGTATGTATGTATGTATGTATAAACATGTGTGTGTGAGAGAGAGAGAGAGATGAGTAAAGAGTAAAGAAAGAAAGACATAAAAGATGTTGAGGTGGCGGAAAAGGAGGCCGACGCTACTCCGACGACGACGACGACGACGCTGCTCCGACGCCGCTCGCCGTCAATCGAGAGAGAGAGAGAGAGAGAGAGGGAGGGTAAGAAGAGATTAGGGATTTTTGGATTTGAGATTGGGGATTTTTTTGTTTTTTTTTGGGGGGGGTAAGAAGAGATTAGGGATTTTTGGGGAAGAGATTGGGATTTTTTTTTTTTTTTTGGGGGGTGGGGGGATAAAAAATAAAAAAATAAAAAAATAAATTTTTTTTTTATCACAAATGAAATTTAAATAACAAAATAATGTAGTTTAATTCTTTTTTTTTTTTTTTTTTCGCGACGGGGTTGTCGTCGTCAAAAAATTTTATTTTTTGTTAAAATATATATTTTTTTGTAGTTAATGAATTTTTTTAAAAAATTTCTTTTTTTTTTAGGTTACTAAGATTGAAAATTTATTTGTTTCATTTTTATTTTAATGAAAAAAATACTATTATTTTTTATTTGGTAAAAGTAGGAGTAATATTTTAATGAAAAATATTTTCCACTAAAATAAAAGTTAATTTTCTGTGATCAATGAAAAATATTTTTCTACGGCCTATTTTTTTTTGTTATTAAAAATCATGAACTAATTTTTTGTGGTAGAAGAGAGGGAGCAGCAGTAGTGGTGAAGGTGGTGGATAAGAGATGATAATGGTGGTGGTGGTGATGGCGAAGGAGATTACCGGTGAAGTTGTGGTAGTGGTAGAGTAGATGGAATGGCAGGGGTGAAGGAGAGATAATGGTAGTAGTAGTGGCAATAGTAGTAGTGGTGGTAGTGGAGTGGTGGCAATGGTAGTAGTAATGGTAGTCGTAGAGGTGAAGTGGTGACAGTGGTAGTAATGGTGGTAGTGAAATGGCGTTTGCAGTAGTGGTAAAGGTCGTAGAGAAGATGGGTGGTGAGAGAGAGAGAGATAAGTGAGAGACAGATAGAGGAGAGAGAGAGATAAAGTGATGAGAGAGAGAGAGATAAAGTGGTTGCTAAAAGTGTATTTTCTTGTAGTGGATAGTAAATCGAAAGGGAGCTCAGTAAATAGAGAAGACGAAAGAGAGAGAGTGAGCAACGCGAACATAGTGGTGAAGAGAGAGAGAGAGAGAGAGACAAAAAGATAAAGAGATAGAGAGTGAAAGACAGAAAAAGAGACAGAGAGAGAATAGAAATGAACAAGAGAGAGAGATAGAGAGAAGAGAGATGAGCGAGAGAGACATAGAGAGATGAACGAGAGAGACAGAGAGAGAGATGGAGAGAAAAGAGATGAGCGAGAGAGACAAAGAGAGATGAGAGAGATAAAGAAAAGAGAGATGAGCGAAAGAGACAGGGAGAGAAAAAAGATGAGAGAAGAGATAGATGAGTGAGAGACACACAAAGAGAGAGAGAAAGACAGATAGACAGAGAAAGAAAAGTGATGAGTGAGAGAGAAAAAGAGAAGAGAGAGGGGGAAGATGAAAAAATGGGTGAAAAGATATCGACAAAGAGAGAAAGAGAGAAAAAAAGAGCGAAAAAAGATAAACGAGAGAGAGACAGAGAAAGATGAGCAAAAGAGATAAAAAGAAGAGAGAGAGATGAGAGAGATAGAGAAAAGAGAGATGGACGAGAGACACAGAGAGAAAAAGAGAGACAGACAGACAGAGAAGAATGATGAGTGAGAGAGAGAAAAAGAAGAGACACAGAGACACAGAGAGAAAAAGAGAGACAGACAGAGAAGAGTGATGAGTGAGAGAGAGAGATGAAAAAATGGGTGAAAAGAGAAATGTTCAAAAGAGTAAGATGACATCATTTTTTTTTTTTTTTTTGTGACAGAAAAATACTGTTGCATTTATTTAAACCATTTTGTGACTATATATATATGAAATCGTCTCAAAGCCACAATATATATATATATATATATTTTTTTTTTTTTACTTTTTTTTTTTTTTTTGTGTAACGGTACCTATTACGGTCGCAAAAAACTCTTCTTTTTTTTTTTTTGCGACTGCAGCTGGTACCATTGCAAAAACTCTATTTTTTTGCGACAGCAATCTTTGCCGTCGCAAATACTCTTTTTTTTTTTTTTGCGACAGCAATTTTTGCCTTCGCAAATACTTTCATTTTTCGCGACAGCATTTTATGCCGTGGCAAATACTCTATTTTTTGCGACGGCAAGTTATGCCGTCTCAAAAAGTCACATTTTTTGCGACAGCAAGCTGTGCTGTCTCAAAAAGTCACTTTTTTTGCGATGGCAAGTTGTGTTGTTGCAAAAAGTCATTTTTTGCGACGGTAAATGTGCCGTCGCAAAAAGTTCCGTCTTTTAAGCCCATTTTTCTTGTAGTGTTAATTCCTGTTGGCAGTATTGCATTCCATACCAAATCTCCTTCATCAAAGCTGATATACTTGACTTTCTTGTTATAGCTTCTAGCTGCCTTTTTCTTTCGGAAAAGGATATTATTTAATGCCAAAATTCTGGCCTCATCCACATTTTCTATCTCTAAGAGCATGCTTTGATGATATTGCTCAGTAGTTAACTTGTGATACCCCTGTTCCGTAATATGCTAATTGGTCCTTAATTTGAATATGATTATGTGTTTAACATGATTTTGTATGTCATTATGTGAATGTATGTGATTTTGAGTTTCTATCTATTCACCGTAGGAATATCTGTCTGAATAATCTACTTTGGAAATTAAATTGAGGGCCTTATCGGCCACGGAACCCGAAATCGATTACGCCATTGTGATTGGCATGATTTTTAGAGCCTACAGTGAAATTTAATTAGAAATTGATTCTGGTCAGTTTAAGCTGATTAAATTGATGAATTGAGTGCCCAATTATTTTATATTAAAATAATATGTTAGTGGGGCTTGTTGTATGCTAGCATTACACTCTCATTTAACTCTTTGGAACTCAAAAATCTGATTTAGACAATTGTGAGAGAGAGAGGGCCGGCCATAGTGAGAGAAAGGGAGAGAATTGTGCTAATTTGGCCTAAAGCTTGGAAATCTTGGAGATTTAGCTCAAGAATTGACTAGAGCTTAGAAGATCAAAGCTTCTAGGTGAGTAATTCTTGGATTATAGTTTGTAATTTTGTGTGCTCAAGCTAATTTGGTGATCAAGAGTAAGATTGAAATGAAATTGGGTTGTATTTGTTGAATTGAAGCTTAATATGTGCATGTATGTAGAAAATCACCTTGATATTGCATGTTTGAGTACAAATGTGTATAATCCATGTGAAATGTTAAAGGAAACTCATGTCTTGATCATCATTTGTGTTATCTAAGTTGAGAATGTTGCTAATTCATCACATGCATGTACAATTTGAGAAGATATGAGCTTGAATGCATGAGTTTGTTATGTTGGCGTTGAGTTCGACATATTTTGGACATGCATGTAGATAAATCAAGAAATTGAGCTCCATAATGTTATAATCTTGCATTGGTGCCATGTTAGTATGATTATATTTGGGATTTGAACCATTGCATGCAAGTATTGTGGCTGGAAAGTCGAAATGAAGCTCAAGAATGCAATTCTGGGTTTTCTAGAAATTTGAGGTCCGCTCGAGCGGGAAACCCTCTGCTCGAGCGTGAATTTCGTGCTCCCAGCACTTTTTGCAGAGTTGGATGTCCGCTCGAGCGGGATATCTCACGCTCGAGCGTAGAGCTTTTGTAGACAGGCCTTCCGCTCGAGCGCTCTATTCCACGCTCGAGCGCATTTTTCATGTAACCAGCACTTTTGCAGGCCTTAAGGGTCCGCTCGAGCGGGGGAGTCCACGCTCAAGCGGGGACCCTGTTTTCTGAAATTTTGTTTTCACATTCTGTGTTTCGTTTTCCGTTCTTTTTCACTTGCAAGCACTCTTAGGCATGTGTTAAGCATTGTAAATGAATTAATGAGATAAGAATAAAGCCTAAAGAGGAATATGTGAATTAAAGAACAGATTGAACTGTTAGTGACCCTTTTGTGTTCATGAAATGTGTAAGGTCAAGCTCCGGGGCAAATCCACAAGGCGAGCACTGTGAGTAATATTGATATTCGAATGCTTGTGAATGTCCAATTGTTTATTCCCTTATAAGCTTTATGAGTTGCTAATTGGGATTGTGGACAAAAGTCTGACATGAATAAATGAATGGACCGAAGGTCGTTTTGATAAACATAAATGGACCAAAGGTCGTTTTGATAAACATAAATGGACTAAAGGTCGTTTTGATAGAATTGAATGGACTGAAGGTCGTTTTGATATAAATGAACGGACCGAAGGTCGTTTTGACATATATGAATGGACCAAAGGTTGTTTTGACTTATATGAATGGACCGAAGGTCGTTTTGACATGAATGAGTGGGCCAAAGGCCGTTTTGACATGAATGAGTGGGCCGAAGGCCGTTTTGACATAAATGATATGGCCGAAGGCCGTTTTGACATAAATGAGTGGGCCGAAGGCCGTTTTGACATGAATGGAAATCTGAATGGGCCAAAGGCCAGAATGTTGAAACTACAAGTCACTTGATTTGAAATTCGTATAGTTATGTATACCTATTAAATAGAAATATGAATTGGGCCCAAGGCCGTTTGGAACCTGTTGTTCTACATTGTTATGTAACTTCTGTATTTGATATTATTCACTGGGCTATCGCTCACGCTTATTCATGTGTTTGTAGGTGAGCCAAGAGAAGTCTAAACCCAGCCCCAGTGAAGTCTGCCATGAACAACACGAGTTTTGGAGAGTCAGCCTTGTGTCTCACGCACGAGACCCATCCTTGCCATTTTGTTATGCATTTACGTTTTGTCTTGTTGGCAAGGACCTTGTGTATATTTGTATATAGTCTGTTATGGGTTGGCTCAGTTTAGATGATCCTGTTTGTAAAGGATTTTGTAATACTGTACTTGTTATGGGTTATTAACGTATATGGGCATGGTTTGTTTGATGTGCATATAAGCACGGCTCTATGGACAAAGTTTTAAATTTTTGCTTCCGTTTGGCCCCCTTTACTCTGACGAGTTATGTCTATTTTGGCCTGAGGCCGTAGGTAATCACAGGATTACTGGCCGGTTATGTCCTTAACCCATAGGGGCGGGTTCGGGTCATGAGATAACTGGTCTTGGCATTTTACTCTCAAGGATTTGATATTAATTTTTACAAGCAACACTGTATCATGCCCATATACTAAAGCATAAGGAGTGATCCATGTACTTGACCTTGAAGAAGTCCTATAAGCCTATAGCACATCTAACAACAAGTTATGTCAATCTTTGGGATTGTCTTCCACAACGCTTTGTATTCCTTTTTTCAAGGATTTGTTAAATGATTTAGCTTGACCATTTGCTTGTGCATAATAGGGAATGGAATTGATAAGGCTAATTCCAAACTCTGTTGCGAAAGACTTCACCATCTTTCCATCAAACACAGTCTCATTATCTACAGTTATGGTTTGTAAGATGCCAAACATATGGATTAATTCTCTTTTAAATCTAATAACCTTAGTCTGATCCACAGCCTTGTAAGGCTTAGTTTCGACCCATTTAGTGAAGTAATCTGTGGCCACTAGAATGAAACAATGATGCTTCGAAGAGGGTGGATATATTTTCCCTATCATATCCATTGCCTATCCTCTAAATGGTCATGACTTCACAATTGCATGCAAATCAGTTATTAGCACATGTCTTATCATGCTATACTTTTGGTATGACTGACATCCCTTTGCATACTCTATACAATCTTTAAGGATGGTTAGCCAATAATAGGAATGCCTTCGAAGCAGCCATCTCATCTTCACACTAGGCTAATGGGTACCACAAATACCTTCATACGCCTCAGCCATAGCACTCAATGCCCCTTTTGGCCCTAAACACTCCAATAGCAATCCATCTGCTCCTTTTTTGTAAAGAGCATTGCCATATACTATAAATTGTATGGAGTGTAATTTAATCTTTCTGCTAGTCTTCGAAGAATAACCAGTCAAATATTGGATGATTGGATATCTCCAATCATGCTCTTCTAAGTTATTCTGGTTAACTTCTACCATGATTCCCTTTCTAGCCAAAGGTGGTATTAACTTCTAATATGTTGCATGACTTATGTCCACTTGGGTGTCACCATTTCTTTTGAAATTCGAAATCTTTTGAGCTACATCATTGGCCTTGTGATTCATGAATCTTGGGATACAAGTCACATTGACTATCTGAAACTGAGAAAGTAAATGCAATGCAGCAACATAATATTGTAACATACTTGCACTTTGACGTTTGAAAATTCCTTTTACTTGGTTGATTACCAATTAGGAATCCCCAAATATATCAACTGAATGAGCCTGTAATCCAATAAGTATCTCAAGTCCCATTACTAAAGCTTCATACTCAACTTGGTTATTGGAACAAGTAGCTTTATCAACTTTGAAACCATGTGTGGTTTCTATCCGCTGTGGTGACGTAATTACAACACCGATTTCAACTAGACCATTGGTTTTTGATCCATCAAACCACATTTGCCAATGCTCAACATTGACCATATCCAGATCCATTATCTCTTGGCTTTCTATTTGACATAGATGATTTGCCAAAAAGTTAGCCAAAACCTGTCCTTTTACTGCTTTTTTGGGGAACATATTTTAGATGAAACTCTGATAGAGCTAATATCCATTTGCCAATTCTTTCTTTTAGCATAGGTCTAGATAATATGTACTTAACCAAGTCTGTGGTTGCAATTACCAAGACAACAGTAGGCAAAAGATAATATCTTAGTTTCATTGCTATAAAGTACAATACTAGGCACAGCTTTTCTATAGTTGAGTATTTACATTCACAAGAATTTAAAAACCTATTAAGGTAATAAACTGCTTGTTCCTTGCCTTCTTTATTGTCCTGAGCTAGAAAAACTCCCAATAAATCTTCTGCTGCAGCAATGTATAGTTTCATGGGTTTATATCTCCTTGGCAGCATTAACACTGAAGGCTTGGCCTAGTAGGCTTTAATGCCTTCGAAAGCAGCTTGATGCTTAGCTATCCACACAAACTCTTCTTCATTTTTTAGTTTTAACAAAGAAGAAAATACTTTAGTTTTTCCTACAGTATTAGAAATAAATGTTTGAAGGAAATTAATCTAACCAAGGAATTTTTGTAATTCTTTCTTACTTGATGAAGGTTTGGCCTCAATGATGGCTTTGGCTTTATTCTGATCAATATGTATTCCCTTCTTGTGCACTACATACCCCAAGAAGTTTCCAGCTGATACACCAAAAGCACATTTGAGAGGGTTGAGTTTCAACTTGAACTCTCTTATTTTGTCGAAGGCTGCTATCAAATGAACCAGGTGTTCTTCCATGGACTGAGATTTCACAACAATATCATCAATGTAACACTCTAAATACGCTCCAATGAGATCATGAAAGATAATGTTCATTGCCCTCTGATATGTTGCTCCAGCATTTTTCAACCCAAATAGCCTTTTGACCCATTCGAAGGTGCCAATGTTTCCAGGGCACCTGAAAGCTATCTTATGAGCATCCTCCTCTGCTATGCAGATCTGGTCATAGCCAGAATGCCCATCTATCATGGACAAAATCTTGTGTCTTGCTGAGCTATCCACCAACAAGTCAACTATAGGTATGAGATACTTATCTTTTGGAGTTGCCAAATTTAGGTTTTTAAAATCGATGCATACCCTCATTTTGCCATTCTTCTTGACCACAATCATAATATTAGACAACTATTCAATATACCTGGCTGTTCTAATGAAGTCTGCTTTAAGGAGCCTAATAATCTCTTCTTTCACCTTTTAAACCACTTCAGGACTCATCCGTCTTAGCTTCTACTTGTGTGGCCTGAAATTAGGCTTCATTTGGAGCCTATCTTATATACCATATGAAGGCTTCCCTAGTTAGAGAGTTTGGAAAAAGTCTCAGTTTTATGTAATCATTATTAGCGAACTCACCACACTGGCCTGTAAACTTAGCAATGTGTTCCACTGTTGACTGGTTTCTATTTCCATAAAAAAGGGCATAGTCTAGTATTCTAAACCCCATTGGATATTCATGTACCCTATCTATCCACTCTAGATAAGGTTTTCTGTACACTGAAGTCTGGACCCCTCAAGCCATAGGTCCACACATCTCTCTAATAATATCAGCAATTTGGTCCCTAAAAACCATATTTTGCGCTGGTTGGACCACTATTGGAGGAACAAACATAGGGTTTGGAGGAACTCTATGCGCCTGAGGGCCTCTTGGTCCATATATAAGTATAATCAAGACCGGTTGTCCTTGTTGTACTGGTTGTTATACTGATTGTTGTTGGAGATATGGCTGACCTCTTGGAATCTATCTTGGGAAAGGCCCTACGAAAGGTGCTATAAGAGGGGGAACATGTGGTGTTTTTCTTCCAACCGCAGGAAATCCTTGCAACCTCCCGAGTGCAAATTCAAACACAGGATTAGTGAAACCCCGTGTGCCAAGTATGGCTTCGAGCATAGGATTTGAAAACATCTTCATGCCATTCCCTTGTACTGGCCTAGATCTACCAATTTGTATGGTTTCGTTGGTAGGCAATAGTACATTTTGATTTGCTAGTAGTCTCAAAGGAGCTTCATACCATGACTGAGGCACAAGTGATGACCTCTCATGATTTTGATTACTAGTCTGATCATTAGTTTGTTCATTATTTTGCATAGGCTGTTTATCTCGAGCCAATCTATGTTGAAGAGAATTCACGTTTTCTTCAGCCTGTCTTATGACAGTTGGTTGATTTGTTCGACCATTTGTAGATAATCTTATGGATAGGTGCATCCATAGGATGTGATATTCCATTATCCTCTAGGTTAGGTATTTCTACCTCTCCTTCCACACTTTCTTTCAGGCGCTCATTTTCTTCTCTTGCTTTATGTCTAGCCATTTTTAATAGTCCCACTAGGCATGCCAAAAATATGCGTTGGCTTTTTTGGCTTTCGATTGTTAATAGTGTAAATTTAAGCGTGCCAGCAAGGATCAATCAGTCCTTACAGAATTTTAATTGCCAACCAATTATCAAACGATTGTGTGGAAGTTCTTTTAGCTCTAATGAAGAGGACTTTTACTGGTGGCTTATTTTAGGAGGAATTAATAAGAAATAACAAATACAGAATAATTCAGAAACTGAATTTCATTAAGCAAATGAGAACTTACAATGAAGTTATAATGACTCAGCCTCGCAGAGGTTTACAGCAATAACAACTTAAAACTACTCCTAGGAAATGAAGTGCAGTACAGGAATTGAAGTGCTGGAAATGTAAAGAACTGGAAATGTAAAACTAGAAAGAAATATGAAGTAAATAAACTGGTTTCTAGATCTGAGTCTGGGTCCTTCATTCTAGGGCCTTCTCTTCTATTTTTACTTTCCAATGGTAACCGTCGAAGTGGGTTTCCAACCGTCAAAAGGTCCCCCCATGATCCCTGATCATGTTCTCCCACAGTTATACGTCATTCTTGCAATTAGGCTTCCCTCCTGAATTTGAATTTGAATTTGAATTTGAATTTGTGAGTAATCGTTGGGCCACGTCATCTTGCGCCTTCTAGTTGCTTCAATGTTACGTAGATCCATTATTATGAACTGCCACATGTCTATTGCTAATTAGAAGCTTACATTAACTCCCTAAATTACCCTTTACATGCCATGTGTTAAGTTGGGATTGGCTTATACAAAATATGTAGCCAACAGGTAGACTATAGGGTGAATCTTTTCCAAGATTTCAAACGGTTCAATGAATCTCAGTGTTAACATTCCTTTCTTGCCAAACTATGATACTTTATTCATTAGGATTGCTTACACGCTCACCCACTTCAAATTCCAAGTCCCTCCTTTTCTTATCAACATAGCTCTTATAGTAGCAGTGGAAATTCTTGTATCATTTTTTATGGAGGATTTCCATTACATATGTAATAGCTCTGAAATAGGAATGCAAATTATAATTATTTTAAATTAAAAAAGATCATTACACTCACCATTGAATGATATAATAGAACCTCTCCATTATGAATATACTATGAAGAGGATCATAATCCTTTGATAAATGGTCTTAATCTTTTATGTAATAGTTTGGACACTCTCCAAATCCAAATATAGTTTTCTTTCACAACCTTAGTCCCACGTACGTGAGATCTACATCTTTTTTCATATAAAGCTTCATACATTGTTATTCCAATACTAACTTGATAACTGTTGTCATAGACAAACTTCACAAAAGCCAAATGTTCTCCTTAATTTCCTTGAAGGTCCGTAACACAAATGAAACATATTTCAAAGTTTAAATAATCCTCTTTGTTGCCCATCAATTTGGGAATACTCTCTTCTTATACCTTTTTGTAATATCCACATCTCTAATGCTAAATTAAAACCCTCTATAATTATCATAATAGCAAAGGGTTAATTATTGAAAAGTCCAAGTTAAGAATGGTATAAGGCATTAAGTCTAGATTTTTTTGCTAGTGAGAAACCTACCATTTGTGAAATAGTTTGATGAGAAATCCTAGAAGACATTTTGTTTTCAATTTTACCCTCTAATTTATCTGTTGATTTTTTTTTTTATCTTTTGACTTTTGTTGATTATCTGTTCAAAATTTTTCCCTATCTGTTAAAAATTTTCACATATCTGTTCAAATTTTTTAACTCTTTGTTTAAATATTTTATCTATTTAATTTTTTTTGACTATTTGTTCAAATTTTTTCCTTGTTCAAATTTTTATCTGTTCAAATTTTTACTTTATTCAAAAAAATTATTTGTTCAAATTTTCTATCTTTCAATTTTTTTTCTCTATTAAAAAATTTCATCTGTTCAATTTTTTCTATCTGTTCAATTTTTTTACTTCTGTACAAAATCTCAAAATCCTTTATTTGTCCAAAATCCCAAAATTTCTCCAGATCTGCATGAAATAGTAATAAAAATGCAATTATTAACATAAACACTGGAAACAAAAAACCATCTCATTGTACTAAATAAGCTTAAGGTTCTATTTCTTTTTTTAAAATTTATTTTTCTTTAGGAGGAAAAGAAAAATAGAGAAGAAACTCTTGAGCTTAATGTGATGTTACAATGGAATTAAGCTTAATGTCTGTCTTTGGTATTTAGGAGAATATGATGCTGCAATGGAATTAAATTTCAATGGAAGAACTCCACTGGGAAAAGGCCTCGACACTTAACTGAATGAGTGACCCACTGGGAAGAACAAATTCGTGCAGGGAGTTCTACTAGGGATTTCACCACCCGAGAAAAGGCCTCAACGCTTAATTGAATGAGTGACCCACTTGGAAGAACAAATCCGTACGGGCGTGGCCCAAAGCAGACAATATCAATGATATGTGAAAGGTTGTGGCGTTACATCAGTGAAATGAGATATACTCTTTTGTTTTGGATTGGAGTGTTGAGGCTTAAGGATGTGTAAATATTGAAGATCCAAGCTTATTTGTTAGGACCGTGAGTCCATTTTGGTTGTAACAAGGCAATGACTTGAATTGTTGTAAGCCTTTAGGGCTATTCATGTTGTCCTCTAGCTTGTTGAACTATTTTATATATGGATGTATAATTATCATGTTGAACATGGAACTATGAAGGGAAAATATTAGTTCAATGAAGAAGAGGATCTTTTGAAATTAATAGTGTTTGATTGATGTATTGATATTATGTTTTTTTGGGGCGTTGCATAATAAGCATAAATATTTATTACAAAAGATTCTAATGTAAACGTTTAAAATAAACACCGATAAGTTCTCATCTAAGACGATCACACAGATCCGTCATTGGCACCAGCGCCGAGGTCAAGGGCTTACTCATGAACATATGCTTCAGTATCATCGCATTGAACTTGCTTCTGGTTCCTCGTACAAGAAATCAGTATAGCTAATGAAAAATCAGTGAATGGTTACATATTAATAGCTACATATATAAATATATATACATGGAGAGATAGAATTATGCAGACCTTGACAAGAAGATTCAAGTAAGTATCATCCAATTTAGGTTCCCTAACAACAAATCTGATAACCAGAAGATCTAGAACAATTTAGAATAGTGGCGGTAGATCTCTTGGATCAATCTGCAACAGCTGCGAATCCTCCACCACCACCACCTCTTCTATTCTACCTTCTCCTCCGCTAAGACTGTTTGTAACTGAGAGAAAAAGGTAGGGACAAAAAGGTCACCGGTGTTCGGAATAGTGGTTGTGCGCTTGACGGAGCCATGAATGAACTATCTTCAGATCTTCTAGATCTGGAGCTTGACAGAGTTAAAGATGAAGTCGTTAGAGACATCATGTCGCTGTCGGCATCAGAGACGAGGCAGCAGATGGAGGTGATGGAAGAGAGAGAAAGTGGTGGTGTCAACGGCAACGGTAGTCTCTAATATGATATATATATATATATATATAGAAAGGGTATTTTGGTCATTTTAGTTGAAATTGTCTTTTTGAACAAACTAATTTAGCGCCTGGACCTTTTTCCTAACAAAATTACAATTTAGATTTATGAACCGAGTGCCCAATAGCAAAGTAGTGTAACTATTTATTTATGAAGCATTTAATTCTTGTAATATTCTCAGTATGTTCAAACGATTATTTATTTTAATATTTATAATTAAAAGAGAAAATTGGTGATAAATCCAATTTGAAAGGTGTCAAAGGCATTAGGTCCAGTGAATTATTTTTATTAGTGAGAGATCCACATTTTGTGAAATAGTTTGTTGAGAAGTCTTTTTTATGGGTAATGTTAAGGGTACCAAATTTTCTATCAAATGTATGACCAAACACCCATGTGAGACATTTGGTCATTTATTTGGTAGAAAATTTAGAACCTATAGCATTTTTCCTTTTTTATTGTTTTGAAGGACATTTTGTTTCTAATTTTATCCTTTAATTTATCTATTTACTTTTTTTATATGTTCTTTCGTTGACTATATGTTCAATTTTTTTCCTATTTGTTCAATTTTGTTACCCTATTTATTTAATTATTTTAATCCTTTCAATTCAAATTTCTCTTATCTGTTTAAATATTTGTCCAAATAAAATTTTATCTGTCCAATTTTTTGTCTATCTGTCCAATTGTTCTCCCTATTTGTTTAATTTTTCCCTATCTGTTCAATTTTTTTTATCTTTTCAGTTCAAATTTTGTTCCTATTTGTCAAATCAACTCTATTTGATGACAAATCTTTTCTATCTGTTGAAGTTTTAGATCTATCTATTGTAATTGCTAGAAAGATGAGAGAGTTATCTATTACAATACAGAGCCAAACCAAATATATCTGTTAAAAATTATTATCTTTCCTATCAATTCAAATATTGCTCTCTCTCCCACCTGTTCAACACAAGAAAAAAAAATGGTACATTTTCATCAACATCAACATCATCAACAACAATAACAGCAACAATATCATCAACGACAACATCAACAACAACAATATCAACATCAACAACAAAAATAACTAAAACTAAAACTATTTGTTAAAAAATTAAAAAATTAAAAAATTAAAAATTAAAAAACATGAGAAAATATGGTAATGAAGAAGATCTGGATTTGAAATCTGTTTAGATTTGAGAAATACACCAAGACACAAGAGCCACCGTAAACGGCAGCGCGGTGAAGCAAAATCAATCTGAACAAAAAAACTTCATCGATTTGAACAGATCTAGAAAAAAGTAAAAATAACAGCAGAACCAAAAACAAAAACATAAATCTAAATAGATTTCCCTAACCCTAACCTTACCCCCCTCTTTCTTTAAATTTCAAATTGCGCACACACACACATATAGAGTAATTAGAAGATAGACGGGTGAGATTAGGAGAAATCGAAGTCGATAGTGGTGGAGGAGGAGATCATCGCTGTGTGAGAGTGAGAGAAAAATGAGCAGTAACGTCAGTAGTGGCAGCAACTTTTTCTTTAATTAGGAGAGATGTTGGCACTGCCGTGGCAGAGAGAACCAACATCGGAGTATTGGAGTTCAGCGATTTCGACATCGTGATAGTGGCGATGGCAATGGAGACTACATAGGAGACAGATAATAGAGAGAAAGTGAGAAAGAAAAGAGGGAGTAGAGGGAAGTGAGAGAGAGAGAGAGAGAGAGAGAGAGAGAGAGATGGTTGTGCAAAATACTACCAAAACCACACCGAACCGTGCTATTTTTTTGTTCTATTGGGGTGGATTGGGTAGGTGGGGGTTGTAGTTGTAGCAGGTCGACGCGGTTGGCGGTTCTAAATAGCCAACCCGTTAGGCTAACCGAACTGACCCGCCATTATATATTGATATCCAGCAACTTTAGCAAGCTACCAAACTAATTATAAATACATTCACACACACACAATCAATTCCCAACTAGACCTAATTCACAACCCCAAAACATCTCATTCAACTCTTTGTCTCCCTCTTGTTGCTCCTCCTCTCTACCGCTACTAGCATTTCCAATCGCTGTCGTCGCTGCTAGTGTTGCTGATCATCACTGCCACCACTAGACCTACCGGTCACTGTTGATTGTCTCCTCTTAGATCGTCTCACCACTCGCCAATTTGGTAAATTTCTTTCTCCCTCTCTCTCTCTCTCTCTCTCTCTCTCTCTCTCTCTGTGTGTGTGTTAGCGGAAACACTATTCCAACTCCGCCATCATTCATTTCGTTTGTGGTGGTAAAATCAGCCGCCGTGGTTCACCAAATGGAGCTTACAATTGGGTCTCTTGCAGGTACTAATTTTGGGCCCCCCTCTTCAATTAATAACTGAATCTTATTTACGTTGAATCAAAATATGTAAATTAGTTTGCTTTTTTCACTGTTTCAATGTTCACATTAAAGCCACTAAACTAAACTTAAAAGTCGCAATTAATTTTCTGAATAAAATATGGTACTTTGTAAATGTTAATTTATGTTGTGTTTGTGGATTTTAAATATGCATATTTTTTTCCTCTTTGATTTTAATGATTTTGATGATAGTTTATTAATTTGCGTTTGTGGATTGTTAGATTAGATAAATGAATATCAATTTTAATTTTGACTATTTTAGTTAATTTATAAATTAGATCTTTTTATTCTTTGATTCAAGTTTTGTAATTTGAATTATGTTTTTTTATAAACTGTTAATCCGCTCAAACCACCAATTCAAAACCGTCATTATTTGCCAACCAAGCAGCTAATTTTTTGATAAGAATAATGGCAATTTCAAATGATATTTTTATCTATCCGCCACTGGCCAAGCAGTTTCTATTTTTCTATTAAACTGCACCAACCGTGCACCCCTAGAGAGACAGATGAACTGTGATTTGTTTGGTTTGGAAGTATATATGACATACATAAACAAAGGGGTATTTTGGTCATTTTATTTGAGCTTGTCTTTTTGGACAAAGTATTTCAATGCCTGAATTTTTGAACAAACAAAATTATAATTTGGACTTTTGGACTGAGTGTCCTAATTAAAATAATTGTATTTATTATATTTATGTAAACCTGGTCCAAATTGGGCTTGAACAACTAATTTTAAGGGTGGCCTAAAAATTAAAGGGCAAATTACTCACAAGTCTTTTTTGAAAAGTGTGCATTCTATTTAATTCCAAAACTTTTTAGATAGACCCAAAAGTCCTATGTCTATTTATCTTTTTATCTTTCCCTATACTTTGCTTATTCTCTTTATCTCTCTTTCTCGGATATCGGCGACAACCACAACTGCGCCTTCATTCTTTTCTTTCTCTTTCGAACCTACAGTCATTGGCAATTGGCGACCACCATTGATTGGAGTTTACTGGCAACCATCAAGTACCAACTTCTTGTTTCACACTCACCGACAGCAAAAGAAATGAGTTTCCAATGAAGAAGATGAATAGATCTACTCAAATCTAATGTAAATTTTAGATACAACTAGATCTAAACTAAAAAATAATTGTCGAAGTACAAGCATCTCTCTATATCTGTCTCTTTCCTTCGATCTTTCAGTTTTTTTTTTTTACTTTTTCTATACACTTCTATTTTTTCTTATTATAATAGAAAAAAAATTCAAATTCTAAACAATTTATTTTCGAGTTTTAGTTACAGGCGATGAAAACTGTAAAATTTTACAGTTTAATTTTTTTTTGTGCTGAAATGAATCATTCTTTAGAACTGTAAAATTTTGCAGTTTCATAACTTTTTTTAAAATTGTAAAATTTTGTAGTTTCGTAACATATTTTTCAATTTGATTAATAAGGATAAATGATTAATAGAATCATATTTTGAAATTGTAACATTTTATAGTTTCAAAACTTATTTTTTAGTTTGATCAATATTAGAGATTATTTGCTTAATAACAATAATTCAGAGCACTAATTTTGATGCCCTAATAGAGCATTGATGACATTGCAAAAAAAAAAAAAAAAAAACCAAGACCAAATCATCACATCACAGTGGATCGGACCCACTGCCAGCTCATTAGAGCTGGCTTTAGAGCTCAAGAATTAAAGCTACAAAATATTTTTCTTTGCTTAAACTCTACAAAAATTAAAAATAATATTTTTTTTTCATTGTTGTTGTTTGTTGTTCTTAGTTTTTTTTTTAATCAATATTTAACGTATTTTGCTATGTTTTTTAGCTTTAATTTCTCAATTTATTTCTTTTTTTTTTGACAATATTCTGGACATTCCGGTGAGTTTCCGACGATATTCTTGTAGACATTTCGACGACTTTTGGTGATGTTCAGAATATTCCGGTAAATTTCTAGTGGTATTCAAGCGACTTCTCGGTAATGTTAAACATTATGACGAGTCTTCGATAATCGTCTGACAGTGATAAGATGTAACACCGTCTTTAAATTTTAAAAATAAAATAAATTTTTTAATAATAATTAAAAATATATAAGACTAATTCATATAAATGATTTATTTTAAAATTAGATGAGTTTTGAACTTTGTCTTATCACACTTATCAGTAAGTTCCCAAAATTAAATAATTTTGATGGGCCGTTATTGGGCCAATCGAGAAGGGTCCAATAAGATCTACTCCTCTCTGTCTAATTGCCCTAATCTCTCTCCCTCTTTCTCTCTCTTCACCGCTCGGCTGCGCCGTGGCCACCACCGTCCACCGTCTCTCTCTGCCGGCGTTACTACCGGTAGAATAATATTTGAGCACCAACGGTGAAAATTTTCCATTTTTATACAATACGCAACCCTCAACAGTGCTAGGGTTTGTCCCAGGCAAGTTAAAGAGGTAAACGATGGTTGAAACACTTTTAGAGGATATCTTTAGAGTTGAGCGAGTCGACCCAGATGGTAAAAAGTTTGATAGAGGTATGTTTTCTAGTTTGGTCATGTCTCCTACAGAATTTTTATTTTTTATTTTTTTATATGATATGGGAAAATTAGTGTTTCTATAATAATGTTTCTTATACCTAATCAATCCATTTGAAGTAAACCCCTTTATTAATTTGTGAAATATATATACTACAATGTCTATTATGTGTTTTAATGCCATGCTAGATTTGAGCTTAAGTGGACTTGGGGGGTTGAGTTTATAAGCTTATCAGCTATGAAGAAGGGATACTTCAAATAAGAAGACGTGTCCGTATCGGATACCGATACTCCTTGGATACTTACGGATACGTATCCGATACTTATTGAAAAAATCGGAAACTTATTAATTAATTTTTTATTAATTTTGAAGTATCGGACACTTAGTCTTGAAGTATCAGATGCTCCAAGTCACATATTATTAGATACTTTTGAAGTATCAAATGCTCCAAGTCACGTATTACTCATTTTATGAAATTAAAATTGTATCATTTCTTACATAATATCATAATATAATATAATTGCGAGGATAAATAGAATATGTTTACAATACTTTACTTAGTTTTTTTATAAAAATAACATAGTAAGCTAAAGTAATAGAATTCATTAAATTGACATATCTTCATTGTATCATGCATGTCCCCTATAACTACATAGAAGTAAGGATTAATAAGATAATATAACAATAGTAAAAGTAATATCAATAAATAAATAAGCAAATAAACTTGTATAGAATATTTTTGATTAGTGCAAAAGGAAAAAGCATAGGGTCAATTTGTGGATTGTTTTGATATTATAATATCAACATATTAGACTTGATATTAAAATGAAATATTTGCAAGACCTATTAAAAATTTAAAAACTAAACTAACTACTACCTTTAATTAATACCTAATTCTTAAAAATTAGTATTTTGCATCATAAAGTTACTGTGGTTTCTCAACATTCTTGAACTTATGTGTAACTCACTGCTAATAATTATTTATTTTTTATTTTTTACAACCGTACCCGTATCCTACTTTTTTAGGTTTTGTTGTATCGCCGTATCCGTATCGTATCTGTACCTTGTATTCGTGCTTATCAGGGTTTTAATGTAACTGGATTTTGGCCTTATGATACCATTATTATCCAAAAATATGAAGCTTATTATGAGAGGATGTTCAGGCTATCATTCTTAGGCAAACAACTCACTATAATTGGCTTGTTATGGCTATGGGTTTACACAAATTCCATAGGTGGAGTGATTGCCCTTGTTCGAGGAGTGTGGGTAATTTAATTTATCACCCCAAGAAAAAAAAGGTTGGTCTATGGCCCTGTTTGGTAGAGTTGTGGGAAAGTGCTTATAGCTTATACCTTAACAGCTTATAGCTTATAACTATGAACATAAGCTGATTTCTGACTTATAAATTAAGCTTCTCCTGCCCCACTCAAAGAATAAGTTGATTTCTGACTTACAAAAAGTTATAAGCTGTATTGTTAAGTTAAACCAAACACATCAAAATAGCTTAAATTAAGCTGAAATTAAGCTGTACCAAACAGGGCCTATAGCTGTTTAGTCCAAGGAGTAGAATTTTCGAGCCTGATAAAAATTTATGAGAACTTAAACTTTAATGGGGAATTTTCTGATTGGGTTAAGCCTTTCAAAGCAGAGCATGGGCATGGATGAACTGGATGTACCTTAGCAAGTGTTATACGTTGCCTGTTGAAATTATTGACCCCAATTGGGAACCATCTTGTATGCTGAAATGATCATATACATTTGTACAATTTGATGTGCATGCAATGCATCATGTGGTGGTTTCTTTAGGCCTGGAATATTCAGTTCAGTATTTTGAAGTGTTATACAATTGGGAGCTTGAGGTGTTGGAGGGTGTCATTGAATTTCTTATGCCATCAACATCATTGGCATGCCTACAGAGGCAGGCTGTGAATGATGGCAGATTTGAGGTGAGTTCTTGATGCACTAAAGATTCAGGACCAATTGTTGACAATGAATGGCACACAATCAAGCAGTAGGGAAGCAAATCTAAGACACTAATTCATTTTAGTTGTATGATAAAGTAGTATTTAGGTTTGTGTAATTTAGAATTTTGTTATTAGGTGTAGTTTTCTTAGTTGCAAGGTAACCTCCTTTGGAGGTGAGTGCTTGCATGTAGGCAAGTAGCTTGTCATCTAGTTTAATGCAGTGTTTGCATGTAGGCAATGTGTCACCAGTTTGGGTTAAGTGGCTGCATTTTTGCAACTTGTTGCCTTCTTATTTTGTGCCTTTTCTATTCCTGGCCTCTTCACCATAAAGTAACCTCCTTAGCTATTATATATAGGGCTATAATCTCTCTTGAAGAGGTTTTTTGAGGAATTGAAATTTCAGATTTTGTTATTTCATTGTTGCCATATTTTGTTACTCATTAGGGCTTGGTTTTGAGTCCTAAAGCTTGTGGAATTCGAGCCTGGTTGCTTGATTTTCCAGAATCCAGTCCTAAAAGCTGGTTCTTGCATATTTCAGCCTTGATTTGAGTGTTATTCGGGTTCACCACCTTTGTTTGTAGTTGTTGGAGCCTCCAACCAAACTACATGATGTTCCATTATAAGGTCTTGGGGGAAGGGGTGTATGGAGTAGTGCTGGTTTTCCTTGGAAGAGTATTTGGTGTGTTAAGGTGATTTCCTGGTTGATATCTTTACCACAAATTGGCTCTGAGAAAACTTCTCACAATTAATAATGTGGTTAAAAGGGAGAAGGTACTTCCCTAATTGGTTATAATATCTTTTAACATCTTTTAATTTATGTATATATATATATTTTAAAAGAAGAATAAGATGAAGAATAATAACATGTTTAATATCTCTCCCTTTAATGATAATTAGATACTTTTGATGCATTCGAAGAGTCTTTACGGTTTCTCTGAAATATAATGCAGCGTCTGCTAGTGTTTGGAGCTAATAGTTTCATAATGTTTTTCTTAGTTTCTCGAATTGAAGCAGTCAGTGAGCAGCTTGATATGCACATGCAGCTAGACGTAAACACAGAGATATATCCTCTTCATGTTGGGGAGAAATTCATGATGGTATTAGCATCCACTCTAAACTTGGATGGAACACCTGACAGTGGTTATTATACTCAGGTAGTCTTAATCTTCCTGTAACTTTTTATTACTGATGAATAAACTTTGAATACCACATTAGTTGTCACATTATTATTAATTGGTCATTTAGTTCTCACACTATTATTAGTTGGTGACTTGCTCTTGCAATTTGACCCAAGTCATTCAAGCTTAGTCCTCAGACATGGTGTGAATTTTGATGATGTTGATTAGTAATGCAAATATCCAATTCCATCTCTCCACACTCTAGGAATAGGTTCCACTCTTGGTCATATAACTGTAATCCATTTATTCAGAGTGTTGAATTTTCATTAGCCTATATAAAGTAGTCGGTAACATGATAGATAAGATCTGTGTACTCAACCCATACTACTTGAGATCAATTCAAATATAATTTGCTTGTAGGAAACTATTCTTCATTTTTGGGACAATAACTTTCAATTTTCAATATGTTCTAAGAACTGATTTTGCCCACTATACATAGGACTGACAGGACTGACTTGTTTATTCTAACTAGCTGTGCAATCAATTGATGAATTTTCTAGACTTTCCTTTTAGGTAATTCCTTTTCCTTTTTTCTTCTCTTGCTCCTACATTTGCAAGCTTTCTTTCATGATCAATTGTTTATTCTTTCGTGATTTCTAATCAAGAGTTCTTTAGAAGGATTAGAAGAGTTTAGTTGTCATTATTAAGACACGCACTATAGTCTTTGACGAGTAATCTTCCCCTTGTTTGCTTTCATTTTAGATGAGCCTACTCAAGGTTATGCCAAAGTTTAATGCCCGGATGGTTAACATTTCTTAAGCTCTCTATTTATTTTAAAGTGGTTTTAGTATATGAACCATGTTCTTATTATATAATATCATCAAGTTTTGGCATAGAAGTTGTTTCCTAGAGCAATGACAAGTGCTATATGCTCACGGGTTTGAGCCACAGGAATTAGCCTCTTCAAAAAAATGTGGGGGGAAGGCGCCTGTTGCCCAAGTATGGAGGTGAATTGGATTGACAAATAAAAAGTTAAAACCCAACACAAACTATGCAAACCCAAATTACCACACTATGCAAATGATGAAATACAAAATAACAATATATATACCCAAAGTAAAGATGAATAGTTTTTAATGCAAGTACATGGGCTATGGGTAATGAGCTGGGTTTGGCTCTTTGCCAAAAACAAATTGAATCTTTCAGGATGCCTAGTGTGTTCTTCTAAGGGTTATGCTAACGAGAGCCCTATGGACTGTCATTAAGGTGAAGATAATGCCAAAATATTTAGAGTCCCAATGCACTTTTCAGACGTTCCCAAATACTTTTATACATTTCTATACACTTACATTGAGGCTGATGACTACTCATTGGGCAGTCATCAGGATTTTCTTTGTTCTCTAAATAGGTAGTCCTATAAGTTAAATAGCTAAAAATGACAAAAGCTGGCTGATGTGACACATGGGATGTCTTCACTTACGTTTGGTTATATCGTATCTGTGATGTGATACTCGTGCTCTCATGTTGGCCTGTGCACCATGTAAAATAGCAAATCAAGGTTTTGGGCCTTGGAAGCATCTTTCTCATGCCTTATGTGGGACTTAAGAGGCTGCTGCACCCTACTTTTTCAATCTTTATGTAATCATTTATTGAGATGTAAGCTTCCTTGAATGATGTTTTGTATTGCGTTGTATGTAAAAAAGACATCTTATGTACTGTAAATAATCAATTTCAGGGTGGAAGGAAGTCACTTGCAGACAAGTTTGAATATGTCATGCATGGGAAGTTATATAGGATCTCAGATGCTTCAGGACCAAATGTTAAAGTGTACGTAAGCGTGCTTTAAAAATAGTGTAAATAATAAAATCTCTCTCTCTCTGTGCTGTTTCTTTATTTCTGTCTCTGATCATTGCTTCATTGGGTTTTTTTGTTTTGGGTATCAGGGAGATGTGTGTATCATTTGCAGGGCTTTTGATGCTGCTGAAAGGGGACCCTACTACTGTTGCACAGAAGTTTGAGCTTGACCAGAGGTTGTTTATCCTCATCAGGAAGGTCTGAAACTCTATTGTAAATCACGAAGAAACTTATTTCCATTTTGGCTCAAAGAATATGTAATCTGAGATGCTCCTCAATTTCTGAAACTTTGGATTTTACTGTTATAACAGTTTAGAAACCCTACATAGAGATATATTATGAAGTGTGGGTGTATTCTCACACATGCTTGTGTATTTGAACCACATCTTTTATTAATAAATATGGTTAAGGAAGAACATTCTGGCTGCTGGAGGCACCCATGCCATTTGCTGCTTGGACAATCTTTTCCAAAATGCTTGCTTAGACCATCTCCAACGCTTCACCAAACCTGGCATTAAATTTGAAATTTGGTGAAAAAAGTACTTTTTGGAACTCCAATGGTTTCACCAAATTGATATCAAATCGAGAATTCACCAAAAGTTTCACCAGAATGAGAACAGGCTCCGCATTTCACCAAAACACTGTGCATAACCGTTACTCAAAAAGTTAAAAAGTTATCACTATTCACCAAAAGTCAAAAAGTACGGCTGCACAACTCCCAATCCTAATTTTTCTCTACACACTAATTTATATAATTTTTTAATACACATTTTTCTATAAAAAGTCAAAAAGCTAACCTAAACAACTATATTTTCTTCCTCAACTTTTTAGTCTAAAAAGTCAAAAAGTACACTTATTTAGGACATCCTTAACAATCCCTAAATCATGGGAAAAATACTATTCAGTGTATTTTTAAAAAATAATTACACAGTCATTGAAACATTTATGATTTTAACAATTAATATTTATAAATTTTACCACTATTATGTAATTAATTTTGTAGAAATTCACTGGTGCATAAATTTCCAGTAAATCATTGACGATCACCATTATTAAATATATATAATAATAATTTATAATAGTAAATAATAATCAACTATATAAAATGATCACTTTTTTACTTTAATTCTTATTATTTTTTTTTTTAAGGTTTAGGATTTAAGGTTTAATTCTTAATTATTTTATTTTATTTTATTTTATTTTAGGATTTAGGGATAAAATTTATTTATTTATTTTTATTTTAGGGTTTAGGGTTTAATTCTTAAAATTTATTTTTTTTTTATTTTAGAGTTTAGGGTTTAATTCTTAACATTTATTATTATTTTTTTATTTTAGGGTTTAGGGTTTAATTCTTTAAATTTATTTATTTTTATTTTAAGGTTTAGGATTTAAGATTTAGGGCAAAGTGTAATTTATGATGCCAAAAAAATAGTAAAAACATAAAAAAAAAAAAGAAGAAGATAAAACTACGTCATTTTAAGGACAATAAAAAACACAATAGGGGGTCACAACAGTGACCTCGTGGCCAAAAAAAAATAAAAATAAATAAGGCTTAGCGTCAGACATCACACACACACACACACACTCACACTCACACTCTTTTCTTTCTTTCTCTCTCTCTGTGACACGCCTACACCCACATCACTCCACTCTCTTTCTTTCACACACATCCACACACACTTATAATAAATAAATAAATAAATAAAAATAATTTGATTATATTTATTTTAATAAAACACATATAATTTTTAATATATATAAATTTTATTTTTATAAAATTAATACCAATAAAAAGATATCAATCATATTTTTAAAATGAGACCAATATTAAATATATATAATAATAATTTATAATAATAAATAATAATTACTCTGTGCCAAATATTTTTTGTTTTTAAATTCTTAATTTTGAAGATAAATATTTATATTGAAAATATATTTCAAACATAAAACGGTTATAGGAAAACCGTTTTACAATACGGCTTTAGCAAAGCCGTTTTTTTTTTTAAAAAAAAATGTTTGTTTTTTTGGTTTGTCAGTGTTGGTTTTGGTTGAATACACGTTTTTGCCCTGCTCCCCAGTCCAACACACATAGATGAAGCTGAAGAGAGATGAAGAGAGACGAAGAGAGTGCACAGCAGAGGAGGGTAATCACTTTTTTGGTTATCACTGTTGAATAGATGAATGAGTTTAGAGATCTTGTTTGTTCCCTTAAATATTTGTTGCCAAGAAATATTTAAATAAAACTTCACACAGCATATACAAAGTATCTAATTTACTAATTACTACTACGAACAGGGAAACAAAATAAATGTATGATTATAACACTTATAACACTTCAGAACGACGTAGCTAGTTTAAACATAAGTATCCCACAAAAATAATTTGTGGAAACATTCAACATAACACAGTACAAAAAATAAAGCGACGAGTACAATATTTAATAGTTACCTAGACAAATATTAGACAAACCTTTCACAAACTCATTGCCGGAAGAGTTATTTTAACACATATAGTACATAATTATGGATAACAACATATAATTTAGTAGATAGATAGACACCTAATCCTCGCTCAAATCGACAATCTCAGAGTCTGAACAATCTGAGAGCTCAGGGTCAAAGAGAAGTGCATGATCCTCCTTGATAGCCTTGATAGCCTCAGCATTTGGTGTTGTTCCTTTCTTCTTGGCATCCGACTTAAGTATAGATAGTTTCATATCGCGGGCTAACCTACGACACATTTGAGAAATCTCACGTCAAAGTTTTTCACATAGTCGATTAACATTATCTGGATCTTCCTTTTGGATCTCAACTGAATGTTCTTTCGGCACTTTTAGTAGATTTTCCCGACATAATCTTTCTATTTGCACTTGCTCTATAAATAGTGCGGGCCACTTCAGAAGTGTAGCGTCTGCTAAACCATATCCTGTTTGATTAACAAATGGATCCTCTACGAAACCACATGGATCTCGATAGTACTTGGGCATGACAAAATGTCGCTTCCCAAACCTATCATGATAAGCACAAGAGGCATCTAACAAAGCAAATAGTGTTTCATCTTCAGCATCACCATTTCCCCTTCCCGTTCCTCTTCCTCGGCGTGGACTCTCACCTCTTTCGAAGTTCCTACCCCCTGCGAGTCCCCTTCCTGTTCCTCTTTCTCATCGTGAACTCTCACCTCTACGATTCCTATCCCCTGCCGTGAATCTATACTCCATTTGATAAATGACTGTTTCCTAGGGCAACCCGAGTGGAAAGGTTGTGTTTTTATTATCACTCATTTAGTCTTTTATATAGTTGTTTGTCAACACTATTGCCATGTGGTCGTATTAATGTGACTTAGATGAGTTCTGAAATGTGAGGAAAAAACAAAGCATCTAAGTCGTGCTGCACAAAGTCACATGCCATTAAAAGCCCACATATACCAACATATCTTTATGAGTTGTCATTGTAAGGAATAAACAATCAATGCTAAACAAGCTCCACACAATCAGTACTTCAATCTTCACTCGAAAGTGACTACTCACTTTTTCAAAAAAGACCAATCATTCGTACGCTGTTTACTGTGGCCATGTGAACTTGGCCATTTCATTGAGTCCTTTAATTTATTACGTCTATTAAAGTCACTGCATCACTGCATCACTGAGAAATGTTGGACGTATCACTGCAACGACTTTGACGAGACTACTCACTGTATGAAAAAAAGCAAGAAGTCGTACCATAGCTATTGTGTCCATATGAACTTCAGCAGTTCATAATGGGATGAGGGGGTGTTAGAACAAAACAACAAAACAATTAGACCCTTTGTGTTTAAAAAGCCACCCTATGCAGCTTCAAATAGATTGATAAATCTTGAAGAGAAAATATAATAGAGTTGGAATGTATTGAAGATTAATTTGTAGTAGAGTACTTATAGATGGGTTTTTGGATGTATAGAACTTAAAAGTGTTACAGATAAAAGCTTGCCTAGTATCCAGATAAGAACAACACCGACTTAAATCAACACATAGTTAACTAAAAATTTGAGAGAAATCATTAAAAAGTAGTTCAAAAAGATTTTAAGAGTAGTTAATACAGCAACAATTCGAGAAAATCAAGGGAGTGGAACAATTTAAAAGATATCTGCCAAACCGAAGAATCCAAACCCCATCATGTATATCTAAATAAGCTCACAATACTTATAAAAGATAGAGAAATTAAATTGAAATTAAATTGGTTAAATTTCTCCAATTAAATTAAATTAAATATGTAAGGTGAAAAGTGAAATTAAATATATTGTCAAGGAAAAATAAATTGAATTAAATTTGTAAGCGGAAAAGTGAAATTAAATTTCTAAGCGGATTTGAACTTTGCTTAAAACCTTCAGATATACACTGAGTAGTCAATAAAAGTTGAAGTGACAACTCCTATAAAGTTGATGCACAGTTGTTCAGGTCATAAAGGTTGACGTGACAACTCTTTTACAATAATTTTAAACATATAGCTACCATGTGAACCTCCTGAAGTATGAAAAGTCATTGTCAGCATGTGAGTTTAGAGTTTATACGACATGATTACTTGCGTCCATCTCCATTTTGAATTTGTGCATGTTGCAACAACTGTGCATATGTGGTATAAATATCGCATCATACCACAATAAAAGTTTTATAGATATATCGAGAGATATCATCATGAGATATATGATGGTTGATCTATATTCAGCAATGGGTCGCCATTGGGTTGCAGATGGAGATGAATTTCAATACCCATTAAATCCAAATTTGCGTTACTCACATGCTGCCGTCAATACCATGAGAGTTGAGTAGGAATTTCACATAACTCGAGCAAGCGTTTTCGTTGAGCTATGTCATGAAGTTAATATTAAATTTCCTCGATGATTAGTCATATGTATGCCAATTGACACTCCACAGTTGTTGCAAAGAGTATTACATCGTATCCACGACGAAGTTAATCGCATGACCCAACGTTTGCAGAGGTCCCGAACTAATGAAGACCGCAAATGAGCATGCCGAAGATGAGCTAATGGATAATGCGCACTAGTACTTCACCCTGGAGCATGGATGCTATGTATGAATCTGACATTGAGATGTCAGATGATGATGATAATGAATGAAATTGCTTGGATGAATGACCAAAACCATTTCTGTTGTAATGGCTTTCTAATGCTTATCCATGATGAAGAGATAAATTTCAATAGTTTTTGAATAGTTCTTGTAATTCTACAAATAACAATTACATTTGCTTTCTCTCCGTTATTGTTATTTTGAAGAATGCTAATTGAACTACGCTTTCTTGATTTTATGCATTATTGAAGTGGAATATAATGATGATACTGAATGAACTTGGTTGCATGTATGACCAAAACATTTTCATTCATTGTAATGACTTTGCAATGCTTATACATGAGTTATCAATAGGAAAAGAAATTCGTAACGAATCTTGACATGTGTACTTATAAATGTAATGATTTCATAAACTTCAGCTTCATATAACAAATAGTTGAAATACATCCGTAACCTAGATCAACAACAACATTGTCTTACATCCCAATAATGAAAATACGACACAACAGACAAACATATATGAAAGATAAAGGTGTTTGATTTCTCATTTGACAATTCTTTGTTGCTTGTTTCTGTGATTTCGGTGGCTAGTTGAAGCATGAAATGTCGACATCTCCACATCAACATTCTGTTGTTCTCCTTTTTAATTCTGCTAACTACTTTTTCATAGTCACCCACATTTCGTCTAGCCATGGTCAATGAACGACGATGAGGTACCGATGCCCCAAAGTTACGTAGATCATTAAACAATCGTTCTTGCTTTGTTACCCTAAACGCCCATTCTGCTCAGATACCAGCATAATAATCCTTCGGACTCGAGTACTTTTCACTCTTATAGTCATAAGTAAATGAAGGTAGTAGCCACACTTTTGGATTTCTTTGACGGCGTGAACTTCCTGCACCTCTTGAAGACATTGTTCATAAAAATAAAAATAAAAGAATAATAATTGTAGATATATTACTATTGTTATGACTTGAACAAACATCATACTTGGGGTAGCGCTATTTATAGACATGCAAAAGAGATGATATGGTTACGATAATTGAGATGTGGGGGCACTATGGAAGAAGTGATACCCGTGATATTATTTTATCTTATTAATTTCATACAACCCTGAGTAATATGTTGTCCGTGACTTTGTGTAGTTTATATACCCGTGATGTAGTCACTTTGGTAGACTTAATAAAGAATCGAATTCATTATAGTTTCCCTTCTGACACCTCTCATCCCACTATGAGAAGCTCAAGTAACATGGCTTGTTTTGGTGTCACAGTGAGTAGTCGCATCGGACATGCACTTGCAGACCAAAATTACAATTTCATAAAGTTAGAAACGAAATCACAAAATTAACGGACGTGGTTGTTAGATAAAATAATAATTGTCAAGTTCACAAGACCACAGTAAACTTTTTTCTGATGCTTGCTTTTTTAATACACTAAGTAGTCACTTCGAATTGATGATTTCAGTACAAATTGGTGTTTTCAAAAAATTATAAATTAAATCATAAAATGAAACAGAGGCTTTAATTTTCTTTGTTTTAAAGCAATACTGTTCATAAACAACTATGAAATAGAGTGCAGGTAAATACACAACCTTACAACTCACTTCGACCTACAAAATTATCGTTGATTTTTTCACCAAAACAATGTTCAAAAAAAAACAAAAAACAAAACAAAATAGTTGCCTTTATGACGCCTATCATCCCACTACAAAACAAAATAATAAAATGGCCACCAGATATTTAAAGAAGATTGGCACTGTAACCTATATTTTATCTTATTTTCACTTTACGAAACTTCACAGTCATCCCCTTTTCTCCTCTTTGCATTTTCTTCTTCTTTTTTTATTAGGTAAATTACACTTACCTCCCTTGAGATTTTTGGCAAATACAGAAATCTCTCCTGTAATTTTAATAATTACAGAAATCTCCCTTACTTTAATTGACAATATCAAGATTTTCTCATTTTTTGACTGTTGTTCACACCAACTAATCAAAGTTGCTGATGTCATCAAAAATAAATACTAAAATGCCCATAATATCCTCAAGTGTCTTGAAATGCCCATGAGCTATAAAACCCAATTTATTTTCTCTCTCTCACACAGCACTGTGAAACACACCCACAGACAAAAAATAAAATAAAATAAAACACAATGTATTCTATCCACGTTAGCACCACCATTACAGCCACTGACCACCTCCAATGACTTTTCCTATGAACTTTTCAAAGCCAGCGAGTTTTTCAATGCTGATGAACTTTTTGATGACCGGTGGTGGAATAAAATTGAAAAAAAAAAAAAAAATCTTCAAAACAATAATTTATTCTTCTCACTAAATAATTTCATTTAACATGTCCTTATTTCTAAAAAAACATATTAAACCTTGGACTAAATAACATAGGCCCTTATAGGTGTAAACTTTTCACCAATTATCCTTTTTTGTATATTAATTAAAACTAAATGGATGTTATTTTATATTTTTGTATATTAAAAATGGCTTCTATTTTTAGTTATAATTTTTTTTTATAGACTTCTATTCTTTACCCCTAAAGACGGAATACTGGCTTCATTCCTAATTACAAAGAAGCTTAATTCTCTTTCACAAATAAATAATTTCTTTTTCATGATTGAACTTCCATTAATTAAGAACCTGTTCATAGTACCAGATGAACCTGTTCTGCAAGCTTGTAACCTAGTTGACATGTGGATAAAAGAGATAATTGGGGGTCAGGGCCTACGGTGTCCAAACCAAGTGGTTGGTCCAATTGGAGAGCTCATATAGTCCAGTAAGAAGATGTAGAATATGTACCTCAGTCAAAAACTTTTGTTGCTTGGGGTTCTTCCAATACTGAGAGGAGTAAAGTTGAAATACAATCTCAAACCGGGCATGAGAATGAGTCACCCACTAATATCTGGAGTTCTAATAAAAATAGTGAGTCCAATGGTGGCAACGAGTGGGCTATTGACAAAAATCAGATTTTGGGGAACGACACAACGTCGAAGGCAAATGGCTGAGGGTCCAGTAGAGGGGGTTAGGGTTCTTTGAGTGAAGAGGGCCAGAGTAAAGTTGAATTACATTCGCAGACAGGATGATAGAAAGATTCACCAGGCGATTCCTGGAAGAAGTCGAGTAAGAATGATGACCACAGTAATGATAGGAAGGAAGGAATAGGGGGTTGGCAAGAAACAGAATTTGGAAGCTGGAGAAACAATCTCATTTGCAAGTGGTTGGTCCAGTTGGGGGGTTAATGCAGTTCAAACAGATGAGGTCCCTTCTTTAAGGGCGCAGAAAACAGAACATGTAGCTCAGTCAAGAGCTTCCCTTAACTGGGGCTCTTCAAATAGTGATGGTTTGGGTAAAGAATTTGAATCCCTTAACTGAGCCACCATTCAATTCCAGGAAGTCCAATGAAGATGACAACTACGGTAACGAAGGGGGGGTTTGGGGGACTAATAAAGTTCAGACAGACGAAGTGGGCACAATAAAACAATAAGAGTCGCCATTTAATTCCTGAAACTCAAGCACTGATGGCGGGGGGTTCACAACAACACAACATTTGGGGGCTGACAACACAATCTCAAACGCAAGTGGGTGGTCCGCCGACACCGCAGTTCTATGAAGGAATGGGTGCTTCACAATAACTAAAATTTGGGGCTGAAAAAAAAAAAGAAAGATAATTACTTTCTCTAACCAATTCTTTCTCCTACCCCATAACCCTAGCCGTCATACATTACACTTGTCCAAGTCATTCAATATTATTGTATTGTTTTTGTATAGTCCTCTATTGACGCAAAATATATTAGTTAATAACTACGCATTCACTTTTTTACGAGTAATTTAGTCATATTGTTTGACCCATTGTGACATCATGATTTGAATATTTGAAGTATTTAGGAAAGCCTTAGAATAAGTAAGAACCAAAAATTGTAAAATTCTATTTTAGAATAAATAAATATAGCACATTTACATCCTCTATACAAGTTTGATTTACAAAAACTATTAAAAAAAAATTTTAAAAAAAATACTATACACTCCGTATCACACCCTCTAATGCCCTGACTTGCCCCTAGTCCCACAACCCCGACCATGGACCTCCCTCCTCGGTCTCTTGCTATAGACTCTCTAAATATGTCGCTTCCCCAATCGCAAATGCGAATCTTGTGGCACTCCCTCCCCTGCATGTGGCCTTCCAGCGACTGCCTATGGAGCCTATGACTGTGACCCTCCATCTACTGCCTGTGCTGCCTCTGATCCTCCCTTTGGTACAACATCGGATACTGCTGTGAGCTATGAAACTCCCTTATCTAGTGTAACTATATCACGATCTGCAACTGGACCTCGACCCCTACCTCTGCCGGCACCCCGACCTCGGCCACGACCATAACCTCGGTGTCTCCCTCTCGCTCTGGAGGGGGGCCTCAATATAAACCTCATCTTGAGCTTAGGAGATGTCAGTGAGAACTGCATCATGTGTAGTCATGGTCGCGGTTGAACTATTCCCCACAAAAATAGGTGTATGTAATGTGGAAATATGTGATGTAGATGTATCAACTCCAACACTGCACACACCTGAACTGTGTGGTGGTGGTAACTGGGTGGGTGGGTGGGGTAACAACCTCATGCATGTATCGGGGAGGTGTCCAATCAAGGTCTGCTACATAGGTCTGCGAGTATGCTGTGTAGGATGTACATGGAGGGAATTTGGCGATATGTATGAGGTAGCATGCGGTGGGGTCACTGATGTCGAAGGACCTGATATGGCCGGCGCTGAAGTGGAAGGCACTGATGTGGATGGTACTGATGTGTCTGGAGTAGCTGCTGCACTCGGTACACCGTAGTGGCCAAAATGTTGACGATCCCCTCGATGTGCATATTGGATCGCCTTGTATAATAAGTCTCGGATCTCTCCAACGACCTACAAGGCATGCAGTCTATCATGTCTCAATAGGGCGTCCTCTGCCAAGTGATATGACCTCCCAGCTCGAACCACCTGAACAAAAATTTGGACGTATTAGGCTACAATTGACTAAAAGTAAATCAATTATAATCTTAATAATTATCTAACACATACTATGATACTCACCAATGCCTCAAAAGAAGGTCCAACTCCCTGATATCTGGACTCTGACAGGTGGCTCAGATTACCAACTAATAAACGCGTATGTCGCCGATACCACAACATGTAAGGATCGGACAACGGGAGTACCTCATCGCTCCAGTTAGCCTGTACAATCGTGTTCTGATGGGCATCCCATTGCTGTATATACCGCATGTAAAACTGACTCCAGCCAGTGCCAGCTTGGCCATGTCTATCAGTCGAATGCAACCGCTAGTCGGTATCGAATCGGTCCGGCACGGACTAGACCCGAGCAAACTATCTGAGGACACGATCAGGGAGATGCCACTTAACGATGTCAAAACAAATTAGTGGCACTCTCGCCATCCATATCTCCCGGCCTAGTCGGCAGTAGTCTGGTAGCGTACTAAGGACCCCAGCATACGGTTTCCATATAAACTACAACAACGACAAGTATATTAAAATTCTCTTGTGAACTCAAAACATACACAATGAACAAGACATTCAATGCAATAAATTTCAAACCTCACCCTCGATCATCCGGTCGAACTGGTCTCTATAAACGACGACTACATGCGTTGATACAACCTCGTGGCCGAAGTCAACCCTCCACCGATTGTCTCGAGGTCCGGGTGGCAACTGCTGCTCTCCCTCCCCCATGGGAAGCTCCCCCGGCGCAACCACTTGCCGCCTAGATAGGGCAATGTGAATGAATCTCTCCCGTGCCCAAATCTGCAATATTTTGGACCCAATTACAATACTGATATATGTCATACAACATGAATTGACATGTACTAAAATTCTTACTAACCTGTAGCAATATAAGTGGTCCTCCAATCTCCTTTACACCCACCTGAGCTGCTCGACACAAGTATGCCAAAGCCATGCTACCCCAGCTATATTCGCCGATCTCGTCAATGTCTCTTAGCAGTGGCAAGTACATAAGCTTGATCAGGTTCTGTGACTTATCAAGGAGAAGTACCCCCCCCAATAAGCCGCAAAATATATGCTTGGGCATGTTGCCGTACCAACTCATCTGTCGCTTGCTTTGGAAGAGGACTAAAATGCTCGGCTAGCCACCTCACCCTCAGTTTACCTGCCTTTAAGTCTGCAGGTGTAGGTGCTACTTCAAATAGCTCACCACACAGCTCTATCCACTGGTCCCTCGTAAATGCTGGGTCAATACCAGTAACTGCTCGGTCGTTAATCCGTAGACCATATAGGATAGCTACGTTCTGCAATGTCATCGTGGCCCCTCCTATCAGAAAATGGAATGTATGCATCTCCGTGCGCCACCTCTCGGCCAGAGCAGTGATCAGTGAGTGGTCTAGTCTAATAGGACCGATACGGTACACACCGTAGAATCCTGCGCGTAGTATATACTGAAAGACTCTATGGTCCAACGGATGCTCCCATAGGCCAGAATCTGCCCAGCGGCATATCAACGCTGCCTGTGCCTCATTCTGCATGACAGAATGACTAGTTTAAATAATAGTATTATCACGTAAGATAGAACAAAATGAAGGGTATTTTAATTGTAAGCGTAAAGTGCAACAAACATTACATACCGGATGCGCCCATATACTGTCAGCCTAATGTGGATGAATGAGAAGTGGGACCTCCTCAGGTAGATGTGCCATGAAGCCTGTACAAGTGAAATACTAGATCATAACAATAAAATTCTCATTTAATCATAACAATAAAACTCTAATTATTCTATAAATTACGATTTTTAAAATGAAAGTATGCTCATCTATTTCAAAACTTAAATTTGTGTGATACTATATATAGAAACAATTCACTAAAATCTAATTATTTTTTATTTTAAAAAAGTCTATTGGTTAACTCTAATTTAACTATAACAATTAAACTCTAATTATTCCATAAATTATGACTTTTAAAAGAAAAATATGCTCAGTTATTTTAAAATTATAAATTTGTGTGCCACTAATATGGAAGCAATTCACTAAAATCTAATTATAATCATAAAAAAAAAAACTCTAATTATTCCATAATTTATGATTTTTAAAAAAAAATATATATATATATATTTCTATTTTAAGATTCAAAATTATGTGTTATTAAATATGATAAAGAATTCAACAGAATCTCAAAATTTATAAAAACCTTTCAAATGGTCACGTTATCTATGCTATAACTAATATAGAAATTTTTTTCAAAATTATTTTAGGGCCTAAGTTACATAAACTTAATAATGACCATGAACATAGTGCAATAATATGTGGATAGTTTTCCTATATAAATATTTGTCAAAATTTTGAATGAGAAAATTTTGTTTAAAAAATAGGTTGATGATTAGATTTATATCATATTTGACAAAACTTAATTATTGATTTTGTAATGTTAAAAGTTTCAATAAAGTATAAAATTTTTAAATTACATAAATTTATTCATAAATTTTAAATGTGAAAAATGCTTGGAGTATTTGCAAATATTAAATTTATTCATAAATATTAAATTTTCAAATGGTAGAAGAACTATTTGATTAAGTATAGAATATTTTAATACACATTTTCAATCAAATACACAATAAAAAACTTAGGTCTATGTGCTAGAGTTAAATTGTTTTACATACATATTCAATTTAATTTATTTGTTTAGTATGTTAGTTGTAATTTTTTTTAATATAAAACAATTAAAATATATAAAAAATTAAAAATTAAAAATGATCTATTTAGGGTTCAAATTAAGAAAATGGCTTTAGGGTTTGCAAAATGTTCAATTGGTCTAACCTCTAAAACATTAGTAAATATAATTAATTAATAGTTTAACATGGGGGCATTTGCATTACAAGCTAAGAATTCACATGGGCTGTCCAATTACAATCTCACAATTAAAAAGGGTGACCATTTTACAATTTCACAATTCATGAAACTCAGGTAAGCATTACATAATCTTCATCGACTAAGCCTCGCCGAACATGTCCGCCTATCATGATCTGTTTGCTTGCGTTCATTGCAACGAGCGGTCATACACCTATCTGATACATCCATCTCATTTGGAATACGGGACATAGATTTATGACCCCGTTTTACTTCTAGCAGACGAAGTGCATTAGACATTAAGGTCCACCACGGATCATCCCAATAATCTTGATGCGATATTGGGTTGAATTTAGTTTTCCAAACCCTCATGTATACAGGAAGCCTATATACTGGATCAATGTACTCGAATGGATTGTCACTGCATTCAGACATAACAACGAGCATATGGGAACATGGATAGTGTCTTATCTCATATTTGCCATAACTGCACGTGAGTTGATTCATGCGTACAATCTGTGTATTGCGACCTTATCTATGGCGAAAAGATGTTTGCACCTTAAAGACGCGGCGGGGCCTATCAGACATTATTGATACAAACGAATTGTCATGTTTATAGGTGTAATTTACTTCACAACATAATAAGCACAATTTAGTTTGCATTACAACCTAACCTGTCGTACGATATCAACTAGAAAGTATTTCCCCTTGCGATGCCCTCCTCAATAGTTTTTTGCATCTTTCTAGGGTATTGGAACTCATTCCGTGCATTTATTTTTGCTTGGGCTCCTATCTCGTCAAAATATTTTACGAGGCGTCGAAATGTAAACTCAACCATAGCTGAGATAGGTAGGTTCCTTGCACTTTTCAAGACACTGTTGAAGCACTCTGCGTCATTGCTGGTCAATACCCCCCACCGATATCCACCGTCATACGCAAGGGCCCACTCCACAAGATTTATCTTGTGGACCCAATTGATGGCATCTTGGTTAATGGCTTCTAAGTAGGCATTACACTTTCGTCGTTGATGAGCACTCACTGTTTTTCATAGAAGTTGTTTCAGCTCCTTATTTTTAAACTTTGTGTTGAAGTTACTACAAACATGTTGAAGGCAGTGCTGATGATATCCAACAAATTGGAGCGAGGGATTCAGTCAATGCTGCCTCATAGTAGCTAAAATACTCTCAGCTCGATCAGATTTCAAAGTCACTTCTTGTCAGTCCATGACAATATGTTCCCTGATATTTGAAATGAAGAACGACCAAGACTCCAAACTCTCCGTGTCGATAACAGTGAATGCAAGCGGTAATACTTTGTCATTGGTAGTGACAATCGTTGCTACAAGCAACACATCAGTGTATTTTCCGTATAAGAATGTACCATCTATGGTTATAACAGGCCTACAATATCTGAATCCATCGATGACGGGTTTGAAAGACTAGAAAACAAAGTGGAAGATAGGCATGATGGTTGTACCTCCGGTACATCTATGCTTCCATTTAACGATGGTGGCAGGATTAGATGTCTGTAATGCATGCATGAATTTAGGAAACTACCTATACGATTCATCCTAATCCCCAAATACCATTCTAATTGCCTTTGACCTTGCATGCTACGCCTTCTTGTATGATATACTGTAATTCATGGTCTTTTTGATATCTTCGATGACATTCTTAATTGGCATATGAGGTTCATTCTACATACGACAATCAAATATTAGTTAGATTATTTGGGTGTGAACACTATAAATAAACATATATATATATATATATTTATTTTTTATACTCACCGCAACTTGTCCCAAAAGATGAGAAGCAATGTAACTGGAATCAATATTAATGTGGTCCATGTTCATCCTTAGGTATAAACAATGATGCAGACGCCCATACTGCTTTATTTCAAAAAGACCATGTTTCTTATGAAGAGATGCACACAACCACTAACTGCAATCGTGCTTGCAAGCAAACACCCAAAGGTCTCGCTTGGAGGTTACGACCTTATACTCTCTATTATTTCTTGCGTGGTACAATTTCACAGCATGTACAAGTTGCTTCTTATCGACGAAAACCATCCCTTTATCCAACTCTACATTTTTAGCGTTCCAGATCCGGTTACGGGGAACGACATCACGGCTACTCATGTCAAAATCACCACCCATGTGAATGTTCTCATAGAAAGGGATTTTAGGTCTAGGTGGGATGCAGACATTTTCAAGGTCAACGGGTCCGTCGGCATCATCTTCTTCATCATCATCATCTGATCCGGCCAATAAATTTTCTTCATCAAACATTTCATTTTCATCATCGTCTAGGGAGACATCAGGACCATACATGTCATTGTCAACAATAGTGTCAGCAAACTGCACATAGTTCACTGTTTCCGCCATACTCCCATCAACTTCACTAGAGTGGTCTGATGGCTACAGGTGGGCACATCTTCTGTGTTATTGTGTAATTCATAATCATATCCACCACGCGAACTTGATTCCACACCACGGCCCTCAAATGTCTGTTGTGTGTAAACCACTAAATAACGTTGATCTGATGCATACATAGGAGACTGAAATGCTGTCGTGTCAATCCCTTGTGTAAGCAATGTAGTGGAGGGATGAGAATCCATCTGTCTCATATTCAGGACATTACGTACAATCTCTTTATCAATGTGCACTTTCAAACAATTTGGTGGTTGGAAACTTGCACCGATACTTAACACAGTGTTCAACGTCTCATCGTCATTGATCGGTAATGTCTTGTATCTGCTGATTGTTTGTCACTGGCGATAAGGATATTTACATTTGAAGTTCAATCAGACACTTTCGCCGTAACTTTCCATCTTGGACATGAACATCTCTTCCAAATTGTTAAGTGTAGTGCCAAGTTGCACCCCATATCCCTTTCGGCTCAGCATCATATGACACACCTTCATTGGGATCTCAAATTATGTTCCCCCCCTCCCCCCAGTAGAAGATAATTGGAACACTTCCATACATTCGCTTCAATGAAACAAAAAACTTGAAATATCAACAATATACTTATATTGGATTTTACTTCTAAAAGATTTATATAGATTTTAACTCATTCAATTACAATTACTTGTGAGTCAAGAACTTTATTTAAGTAACTAGTAATTGTAATCCAACAATAATACAAGTAAACCTAAGTAATTAATAAAAGAATAATTTTTTAAGTAATCATTGTTGATGTCATAAATAATTAATTAATGAGTTAATACAAGAGTTAATACAATTAATATTGTTAATTAACTCATTAAATAATATTTTAATTCATTAAATAATATTAACAATATTAACTCATTATTCTTACGCATTAATTAACAATATTAATAATACTAACAATAATATTAATGAGTTAATATTATTTCATATTGTTAATTAACTCATTAAATAATATTGTTAATGAACAATATTAACTCATTATTCTTACGCTTGTTTTGGGTTTACTGAAATGGGTCAATTTGATCTTACTTCTTTTTGTGTGTTTAGATGTTTGTGAGTGTGATTTTTGTTTTTTTGTTTTTTGGCTTACTCTTCAAATCAAATGCATTGGTTTTATTATAATAACATTGGATTGATTAGTTTGTGTGATTAATACTTTGTTATTGCAATCTAAGTGTGATGTGTGTGTCTAAATTATATATACATAAGTGTGTTTCAGGTTTAGCAAATGTGAAATTATATATACAGGTTATTACATTTTATTAATTTGATTTTTGTTTTCTACATAATGTTTGGTTTATGGAATTTTTAGATTTCATTTCACTGATTCGCCAATCTTCCTGGTGACTAACAAATTTGTTTGTACAATTTTCAAAATTTGTGTATCGATTTCTCAAAAAATTAATTTAGATTACATGTGATAACATATCAAATGTTAATGTCATTTGATTTGTTCATCCATTTTGTGCATGTCTTAATAAATAATAATGATTACTTAAAAAGAATTTTTTAAGTAAACTTAAATAATTAATGAGTTAATACAAGAGTTGATGTCCTGTAGCACCCCAAAAAGAATAATTTAAATACAAGTAAACCTATGAAATTTACAATTCAACCACTTAAACAACATAGAAAATAAAATTAATAAGCCTAATTATTTCCAAACTTTCAAAGTTAACAAAAGGAAAAATCAAATGCTACTTACGGGCTAAGACAATGTATGTCCGTAATTAAGAGATTTAATCTCTTAATTTATATTCATTTGTGAGTTAAGAGAAACTCTTGTATTTGCTGTCACAATACCCCAAAAAATGGCACTTGAATCTCTCTAGGCCTTTGTTATAATCAAGCAAAATATTGGAGTATAAAATATTGGAAGAAATGATCATATCACATAGCAATATCATTATTCAAAATACATTATAAGCGATGCAAACATTTGAGAAAAAAGTATAATATATAAATAATTTAGAAAAGTTCTATAATACATCTCAAAAAAATGAGATACCACTGGATTGAATTCACATTCCTTTGGAAAAAATTGATTATCACTTTATCCCATGCACATAGCAAATTTGAACCACCATGAAATACAAATATTTTTTTGCTATCCCACTAATGCAATTTCCCCTATTTATTTTGATTAATTATATTTTAAGGAAAAAATATTACGTGTTTCCGGAATAATGTTCTATTTTACTTATTAATTGACACATTTTATGTTGTTTCTTAAAATATTAATACAAAAGTGATGTGTCATATTATTTAGATGAATATTGCTATTTAGATTAAAAAATTAGACCCACTTTTTAAACTTAATGATGCGGCATTCTATTAAAATATCTAAGTCAATTCTCTTTCTCATTTATTCTCTAATCATTAATCAATCATCTTATTGACACATTACTCGATCTAGAAAATAGGTCTATAAAGTAGGTTTGTATATCATTTTTCTATGATAAATAGCTATCAATTTGCATAACTTAAAGTTGAGTAAAACAACCAACGAGGATTGGTTAAGTTGGTAAGGATCGAACTCTTCGTCTTTAAGACTTAGGTTCAATTCCCAGTACTTCCAGTAATCCTCCTTGGTGACTTGCCCTAACCCTGGACTGAGATAGCCTTCCCTTACCTAAACTTTTTTATACCAAAAAAAAAAATTGAGTAAAACAGTTATATAATGTCACTTTGTTGAGTGAAACAGTTACATCATTAATTGTGTCTGAAAATTTTGGTATGATTAGAATTTTCATTAAAATTTCCATATCATCATGCAACACTTTCTCTCATCTTTTTTTTAATTATCAACCAATAATATCATTTAAACATAATGAGTCTAGAAATTGTACTTGTATATCATTTTTCATTTATTTCACCAATATCAAATTAAGATTTCGCAAAAAACTTGGAATTAACCATTTTGATGAAAAACAAAGGTACAAGAGGCAAACTGGGAGCTCTACAACAAACAAAAAGCAGCCGAAGCAATTCTATACGAGAAAGAGAAAGAAGCCCAAGCCCAAAAAGCCATAGTTGAGGCTGCTTTCTACGCTCGCCAACAACTCGCCGATGGAGAATTATATGCTAAACAAAAAGAAGCTACAGGGCTTGTAGCGCTCGCACAAGCCCAAGGGGTTTATATATGCACACTTTTGGATGTGTTGGGAGGGAATTACAATGCTCTTAGAGATTACTTGATGATCAATGGTGGGATGTTTCAGGAGATTGCCAAGATTAATGGCGAGGCAGTTCGTGGGCTGCACTGCAGCCTAAAATTAGTATTTGGATTAATGATGGTGGCGGTGAGGGTGGTAATGGTGATGCTATGAAGGAGGTTGCTGGTGTTTGTAGGATGTTGCCACTATTGTTTAAGACTGTTCATGAGCAAACTGGAATGTTGCCACCACCATGGATGGGTGCCTTGCCTGACTCCAATAATGTGTACTAATGATTCATGCATAAGATGGAGAGTCTTTGTAGTTGGTAAATTGGGCCTCCATGGGCTGTCATATGATCTGAACCGTTCAACTTTTAAGAACTTTTGAGTAGACAATTTATGTAAAAAAAATTAGATTGATCGAATAATCGTAATCACGTGATGATATCACATTTGTCCTCAAAATAATGGACAGACTGTTTTCAAAATTATAGTTGCCATGTATTTTTTTGAAAATAAATATGAACCAATCATGTGATTATAATTATTTGATCAACCTGATTTGGCATGGATAATCTGTTAGAGAGCCTTAGAAGATAAGTGATTTAGATAATGAGGTGATCCTGTGGAGAGCTCATAGAGGCCCAACTCTAATTGTGATTTCCAATCGGAAAAAATCTCTATATTTATAGACTTGGCATTGTGATGTGGATTGGGAGGTTAAGAGATTAAAAATATTTATTTTATGATAAATATAATTTTTTACATATAAAAATCAAATTTTATATAAAAATTTCATACAATTTGATTTGACATATTTTGGTCATATTAATGAAAGACACCGCATTTTGGGCTTAGGATGTCAATTTTTTTTATTTTTTTATTTTTTTGAACGTGGGAAATTTGAATAAAATTTTTTGTATTTACTTTACATTTTCTTGAAGAAGTTGAAATATGTACTCGTATAGACACCATTCTATGTGTTCTTATGTTTGTGTTTAGTTATGTTTCTTTTGATCAAAAGACTTATATGTACACTTGTTCGTTTCAAATAAATACAATGTATGATAAAAATATTAATAAATTTGATATTATTCACTTTGTTTGTAGTGATGCACCTTTTAAAAAGATGTACATTATACAAAAAATTATGATTTTTTATGATAAAAATTATGATTATCTGTAATGTATGTTATGATATTTTGTGGTAAAATTATGAATAATGAATTTATGATGTGCACTCTAAGATTAGGGATGATAATGTTATGATACTTTGTGATTTTTGTTATGATACTTTGTAATTTTTATTATGACATTTTATAGTGAAAAAAATGTAAAAAGTATATAAGGTGTAATTTCTTGAAAGTTTGTTTGAAGTTTGATAGAGAACTTGTACACACACACACACACACACACAGAGAGAGAGAGAGAGAGAGAGAGAGAAATTGTTTGACTTGACGAAATATAAACATACACAGAAATATACATATTCCACTCCCAATACTCTTATGTATCTTTAGGAGATGATGATAGCATTGAAGCCTATTGAGAGTTGCGCAAGCTAACACAAGTAAACGAATTGTGTTCTTTAATGCAATTCTAAATTTCATGATTGATATTAGAGATGCTCAGAGTCGCACCAACAACTCATGTATCAAGTTTTTTAAATTTGACGAGTGTACTTAAGTTAATGTGCTAAAAAAGGCAAATAATTTGTTTAGTCAAAAAGGGGGAAGAACTCCCTTCATTTAAAACAGGCTATCAACCAAAAATCACTTAATGGGGAAATATTCATTTTCCTAATAAATGGAAACCAAAAAAAAAAAAAAGTCCAGCATTTAGAAGGATTCTCGAACTATGAAGTTCTCATTCTAAAATTTGAAGGAAGAAAATGTTTCAGTGTATCATTTAGTGTAAGAATTCCTATAGAAGAGAAATATAATGAACAAAGATTCACATAAAAATATGAAGACTATGAAAGTATAGGACACTGTGGTCTTTAGAATAAGAATTTAAAACTACTAGAGATGTAGAAAGACTTAAATATTTAATCCAAATGATTCAAACTTTGAATCAAGAAGAAAATGTAATAGTTAGTAATTGTCACGAGAAACAGATCATATCACATAGCAATATCATTATTCAAAATGCATTATAAGCGATGTAAACATTTGAGAAAAAAGTATAATATATACATAATTTAGAAAAGTTCTATAATACATCTCAACAAAATTGGGCACCACTGGATTGAATTCACATTCCTTTGGAAAAAATTGATTATCACTTTGGCAAAAGCTATGTATCACTGGATTGAATTCACAAAACCCTAGTCCTAACCCACATTAGTATCTTCCAAACTTCATCCCTCACTATTCTACCCACATTCGCATTTTCACAAACAAAATCAACATAAATAAAATTCAAACTGAGAGAGAGAGAGAGAGAGAGAGAGAGAGAGAGAGAGAGACAATGCCAACATACCTGCGAGAGAGACGAGCTCAGAGAGAGGGAGGAAGGTGCAGCGAGCGACAGAGAGAGAGAGAGTGTGACTGTGAGCGACAAAGAGAGGGAGGAAGGTTGCCTCTGGTTGGGGTTTTGGGGGAAAAGAAAGAGAGGAGGTAGAAAGCGTGGTTGCAAATGGAGGGAGGGTGGGCGGGCCATTTTATAACGACTTTTTGTTAAAAGCGTGTTTTCAAATCACGCAATCATTACCTGAAAGCGCTAATAATAACAGCGCTTTCTTAAGTAAATGCGTGTTTTCTAACCATGCTTTCATAATTCCACTGCCTGGGCCAGAAACATGCTGAAAGCGTATTTTGTAAATACGCTTCAGCTTAGTTTGGAAAATTCGGCCAAACTAGGCTTAGTTTGGGAAATCAATTAGTATAGAGGCTTAGTTTGGGAAAAGCCCCCGATCTTTTACTACATGTTCTATCACATACAATAAAGTAAGAGAGTGGGTAGGAATGAGTTCCTAGTATTCTCTTCTTATATTGGCTTAGATGTGGAAGCTTTTGAAAGTCGAGGGAGAATAAATAATAATAAGAAATGGAAATTTTTAGATGAAGTAATCAACACAAATTTTCCTAAAATGAGAAATTTAAGACTTGAAAACTATGGAATTTACCCAAAAAGCGTCTTATAATGATTATAACCAAAAGAGATTACAACAAACTTACAAATTCTGACCGTGGAGCCGTTTTTTTATCAAACATGAGTCTTTCAAATTTAATTAGCTGTTATTTAGATTACTTATTTATCATTTTGTCATCTTCCAACTCAAACAATTGAAATGGTCCAAATAAGCTTAAGGCAACTTGACTGTCACTAACTAAACAAAACCAAAACCAAAACCAAAAAAATGAAATTTTTTGAGAAATGTCTATTATTTCTTCTTATTTTCCTAGCCTAACAAGGACAAGTAAGAAATTGATCTCCTCCCACTTCATTTTTCCCCCCCTCTTTCAATAAATTTAAAATCCAAACATGAAGTATCCTGATTTGAGATCTAGATCTGCTGCTTAGTTATGTTTGTTGTTGTTTCTCTTCATGTCTTGTTGGCTTACTTGAAAACTAGTGATTCGGTTCTCAAAAAAAAGAAAACTAGTGATTCCTTTTCTCTTCTTTTCTTTTCTTTTTTCTTTTTTTTCTTTTTTTTTTTTTTTTTTTTTTTGAGACATATTAAGGAAAAACTAAACCAATGATATCCAAACCAGTGATTTCTCTTCTTCTCTGGCATTTTCTCATTGGTCTGTAATACTAAATTAATAGTCAGGTTCAGATTATTATTTATCATCTTGTTACCTATAACTTGTTTTTAGGGGACTAGCTTGAATGCTAGTGATTGATTTTTTGTTTGGAAAAGAAAATTAAGGGGGAAGATAAAAATATAAGGCGAAAATTTTCTTTCAATATAAGTGGGTATCCAAGAGTGATAAAAATAGAAAATAATGATATATGACATTACAATGTACATCATATAGAATTTCATGCCTTCAATAGTGTGTCCTGCATTCTTTCATTGTAAAACCAGAAGAACAAAACCTGACTAATGTCCAAATCAATTAACTCATTGTAATACTGCAAAAAAATGTTGCCATAAAACTCTTAATCAATTAACTTATTTTCGGCTTTTCAAGCCTAATACCGCTAGCAATTTTGAGAGGCCGTGTATTGGTATGTCCGACTCTTCAGTGTGCTGGGACTCAGGACTACAGTATCATTGTCAATATGAAACAATATCTTCACCGAGTGCACACAACATAATAAAAAGAGCACTACTCAAATTTCTTTATCAAAGACAGGTCATTCAGCATTTTCTCAATGGCCTCATCATCAATAGCACGCCCTTTACTCTGCGAGACACAGAAATTCATCAGGACTAAACAAGAGATATAGAACAAAATATGTGCATTAAAAATTCACATTGGCGTTGCTCAGTGTCAGAGGGCCCTAACAAAACCATGAGAAACAACTTGAGAATCACTGGCTTCTGAAGATGCCCCAAGAACTAAAATTGGCTAGTGACAGCCTCATGACTTGTAAGGCATTCATGAAGCCTCAACTCATGATGTGGGTAATGAGGTTAGGTCCATTATATTATCAAAGGCATGGTGTGTTGCGGAAAATGAGGTAGGCTGGCACTACTTAGAGACTTACAGTATTAACCCATGAAGCACAAATACTTATAGAATAGAGTCATATCTGTATCATATCCGTATTGGATACCGATACTCCTTAGATATGCACGGCTATATCCAATGCTTAAAATTAATTTCAGTAATTTTGAGAAGTATCTGATACTTTACGGAAACTCTAGATCACGTATCCAAACTATAATGAAATTAAGATTGTCATAGTTATTGCATAGCTATAGAGTATAATTGTTAGCATATAAGAATAGTTTTTCAATACTAAGCTTACTTTTTTAAAACAAAGAAAATTTCATAATGCTAAAATCGAATTAAATTTTTTTTTTCTTTTTTTAAATAAGCAAACTTGAGTACAACACGATAGCATGTAACACTTTTCAGTGTGAAACTTGATATTAAATTGAAATTTTTATAGGACCTAATTTTTTTTAAAAAACTAACAAACAAACAAACTATCGGATCTTAAACTAATGCCTAATTCCTAAACCATTTCTTACCATTCTTTGGGCTGATGTATAGTATAATACGATACTCACAAAAATAAAAAATAACAAATATATTCTGGTTATGGCCGTATCTACTTTTTAGCTTTTATTGTATTGCAGTACCCATATCATATCGTATCATATCCATATCCGTATCCATGCTTCATAGCCCTCAACGCTAGATGCAAAACAATTAAACCCATAGATCCTATGTAGGATCATGTTGCAGCTGAAGACTTCATGGCCCCTTGGACTGGCACAACCATGAGATCATTATGTGAAAACACACTGAGCTTAAAAAACACTTCATATGCCCTAATCCTGGTTTGCTCCAGGGGCAAATACAGGTGGTGCCCCAAGTTGAATTTTATTGGCTAAAACAGTAGGACCTACCCCTTTGTGTCACTTTTTGAAAGACAACAGGACAAGTGTCTATGCGTGGCCTGGAGCAATGCTCCAGGAGCACCAAATAACTTCTAATCCTGACTCAAATAGTGATTATTATGTACAGGAGTGCAGCTAAACCCAAAGGAGAAAAGCCACATGCCAATGAAGGCTCAATTTCACTGACCTTAACAATGCCCCAGGCATCTTGGTCTGAGGCCTCCATAAGAGACTGTCATGGCACCCTTCAAGAAGGGCAATAATCATTATTGATCTATCATAAGCACAACCTGATACATATCATTTTAGCAAGTAGTAAAATCAAATCCCCAATCATCACTCTTCCTAGATGCAATGTTTGCACTCTTATGTTTAAACAGCTTTTGCACCCTCTGCAACTCATTTGAAAATGACCAAACTCCAAATCTACACCAGTAACTTTTGGATACTAATCTAGATTGAGCACTGTGAGTATAAAATGATTCTAGTGCTCACCATTATGGGTTATAATCTCTTCGAAGTGGAGTCCACAAGATGTTGAAAACCAATTAGATGTTGCAATGTAAATAGTACAAAATATCACAATAAAAACAGAGGTCATAAAAGGCGAGATTCTTTTGTGTAATTTTACAAGCAATTAACTGAAGGAAAAAAAAAAAAAAAAATAGCAACCAAACTATAAACTTGAACCAGTATATGCATTAACTTCCAACCAAAAAAATATGCACCAACATATATAGCAATGACCTTACAATAAACATGGTAGATTAAATGCAGCCTGCATTATTAGTTGGGGATTCCAAAGTTTTTGTTTTTGACAGACTAAACATGTAGTGGTTTAATTAGAGAAGAATAAATTAATTGTTCTTAATCAGCCACAAATCTCCATCATCTTGTCCTTCAAGAAAAAGGAAATGGAAAATTTTATTTTTAAGAGGTTTCAGAAATTGGAACTCTCTTCTGAAACTTGACTATGGACAATGTCGAAATTTGTCAAGTGGACCTGCTCTAACACATGTTGCTGACATATGTTTTGTCAATGTAAGAAGTGTACAATGTCAGCTATCAGTACATCATCTAATGTTATTCCAATAAAACCTCAAGTTAAAGTAATAGCATAGTATAGGCTAAAGTGAAAGGTACAAGTGTCACCGAATAAAATACCTTGATTGATGGGACCATAGCAGTAGCTTCCTCCACAGTTTCAGGACAAAGATTTCCAAGGACGCAAAGCTACATCATACAAGTAGAGAATGAGACTTACAAATTTAGGTTCTTTATATGAGGTTTTCAATATATATATGCATTTCAGCTGATTGGGTAAGTACCTCAAATTCAGCTAACTGATATCTACTAAGGATTCTGAAAAATGGTTAAGATTCAAACTGCTGGTGCGAGATAAAAAAGAAAAAGAAAAAGAAAAAAGCAATCCAAGTTTAAGTATACAAACAGCAAACAAGATTTCTAAGAGAATGAGATTGGCCCTTTATCATAATAGCTTAAGTATTCAAATTACTTCCCCAAAAAAAAAACCTGAAGTATTCAACTTTACAACACTAGACACCTGAACCGTTTAATAAGAGAAATGAATCAAGAAAGAATGGTGTTCATTCATATGCCCGTAACTGCCATGCAAAAATATACAGAAATAAAGTTGCATTATTTAAATTTTAAATAAGGATACTCTCGAGCTTGTCTGACAGAATCTGGATTCTTATAGCGGCTAAAGCGCTTCACATACTGCAGTGACTTTTCAAATACTCTGAAAATGGAAGATAACCAAAAGTCATTACATTTGATGGACTGATAGTTTGAACCCGCATTGTAAATCTCATATTTATGTGAAATCTTCATCATTATGTTGACAGGTTATCTGGCTTGATCTATTCATTAATCTGGGGCTAATGTTGTGAAAACAAAACTAAAATGAAAAGAAATAGTCCACAACCAACATATGATTGCAATATTTCAATAACCATTAACAATTTTTTCTCTCTTTCTTGGAATCAATGTGAATGAGATTTTCTCTCTAGAATTTACAACATAGTGCTCCGCATACACAAAAACACATAATAGCTTAAAAAAGAGAAAGCCTACAGTTTAAAATGCCCAAAAAATCCTAAGACAGGAGTTACAGTTGTTTCAAATGTCACAGCATCAAATGCAACAAAATTATGTGTTAACCAAAAGAATTGGAGGAAAGTCCTAAGATAAGAACAGAAATGATACATTCTTTAAGGAAATCAAAAGATTAACAAGTTCCAGGTCACATTGTTATCCAGAAGAAGCATTCTGAACTTAAAAATCATCAGAACTAGGGATCTAAGGGCTTGCTGATTATAATTTCTACAAGTCTCAAAGCCTCATCATGTTGACTTCCCAATACAAATTATAATTAAATTTTTAAGAATAAAGAGTGATCTTATAAAACCATATTACATGCATATATTTTGTTTGATGAGATCAACTTAGGCCTCGTTTGTCAACTATACATTTTAGCTAAAAAGCCAAAAAGCCAAAAAGTCACTATAAGTTGTCACATCACTTTCTTTACTTTTCTACATATCTTTTTGTAAAAAGCCAAAAAGTTACTAAAATAGCATGTTTCCAAATGAGGCCTTAGTATATCAAGTATCAAGTATCAAGTTTGGTACCAAATCAGAGTAGAATAAAGGACCCACAAGGGCAACTAGAAGAATATAACAAATTGTATGCAACTTAGAAAGAAATAACTTTTAAGAACTAAAATATTATATAGCATTGTATTGGGGTTACAGAAAAATAACGAAACCAAGCCTTGAGTTCCATCAAATGGGGTCAGCTACATGCATCATTCTTCTCCACTCGACTCTATCCAAGGCCATTTCGTTAGTCAAATTAAGGAGATTCATATTTCTATTTACTACACTAGTCCACGTCAATCTAGGTCTATCCATTCTCCTAACACTATCATCCACCGTCACTGTATCGCATCTCTTCACTACTGCCTCTGTTGATCTTCGTTGTATATAACCAAACCATCTCAATCTATTCTCTCTCAATTTATCTTTATCGGTACTACTCCTACCTATTCTCAAATATACTCATTCCTAACTCTACATTTTCTAATCTTGCCACACATCCACCTTAACATCCCCATTTCAGTAACACTCATCTTATCTATATATTGTTTCTTAGTTGCCCAACATTCCGTCCCATATAATATCGCTGGTCTAATAGCCGTTCTATAGAACTTCCCTTTTGATCTAATGGGTATCCGTTTATCGCACAATACTCCAAACGCACTTCTCCACTTAAGCCACCCCGCCTTAATTCTATAGACCACATCCGCTCCAATCTCCCTAATCGTTGTTTACAAAAAATGGTATAACATAAATTTTAAAAATTCATAACAATTTTCTTAGATGGACAATGGAAAAAGATAACATGACATGTCACCCATGAAGCACGGATACTCCGAAATAGCCCTCGTACGCGTATCGGATACATATCGGATACGGATACGCGCCCGATACAGCGGGATACGTATCAGATACGGGAAAAGGAGTATCCAATTTTTTTTTTTAATTTTTGAATTTCGGATACGTCTAGGAACGCGAGGATACGGTCGGGATACGGCGGGGCAAAAAAATAATTTGAAAAACTTAAAATTGGGTCAAATTATAAAATATGAAAATAAGATAAAATAAAACACAAAAAAAAAAAAAATAATCAACCCAACTTACCTAGGTCGAACAGCAGCCAGCCGCAAAGGAGGAGGAGTTCATTGTCGTCGTCTCTCGTCTCGAACAGCAGCTCGACGGTCGTCGATCAGGTTCGCGAACAGCAGCTCCACGGTCGTTAATTAGGTTCGTCCCTCTCTCTCTCCCTTTCGCTCCCTCTCTGTTTGCCTCTCGCTCAATGTCACTCTCTCTCTCCCTCTGCCTCTCGCTCGATCTGTCTGGTCTAGGTGGAGATGGACAAATCTCGATCTCATCTCCCCCCTCTCGGTCGATCTCTCTCCCTCTCCCTTTTATCTATATCGTCTATCTTGATGCAAGCTCCACGGTCGTCAATCGTTTTTTTATTTCTTATTTTTTGTATGTATACTCTGTAAATAAAATAAAATAAATCAAATAAGATATAAAAAAAAAAAAAAAAAACCTTTGTATGTATTCGGTATTACCTAATAAAACAAAATAAATCAAATCAGGTAAAAAAACTTATTAATAAATAAATAAATAAACTTATTAATAAACTTTGTAAACTTATAAAATTATAAACTTTGTAAACTTATCAATAAATCAAATAAAGTAAAAAAAACTTATAAATAAATAAACTTATTAATAAACTTTGTAAACTTAATCTTGGCCATCAATAAATAAATAAACTTATTAATAAATAAATGAGCTTTGTAAATTTTTTCCCCCTTAATTTGAATTGCATTATGATTGTTATCGGTGATACTATATTGTTGAAATTGTTGAAATCTTTTGCTTTAAGTTTTATTTTTATGTATGCTACATTACTAAAAATTGTTGAAGTTTTATTTTATGCATGCTACATTACTAAAAATTATTGAAGTTTTATTTTTATGTATGCTACATTACTAAAAATTATAAAAATAATATTTTTTATGAACGTATCCCCGCCATATCCGTATCCTACTTTTTCAAATTTTGTCGTATCGCCGTATCCATATTGTATCGTACCCGTATCCCGTATCCGTATCCGTATCCGTATCCGTATCCGTATCCGTATCCGTATCCGTATCCGTGCTTTCTAGCATGTCACATGAGCAAATTCATTATTGGCAATTTTCAAAAACAAAACTCCAGCTAGGTTGTCTCCACAAACATTGCAAGTCTTTGTGTCCACAAGTCACTGATTGAGGTCATCTAAGCCAGCACAATCTTAGCTCCACGAGTTAAAAGGTGTTTTTGGTTTCATTGACACAGGTTTGCTTACATTTCAGTCTAGTTGTGCACTTGGGAACCTGTGTTGGACAACCCTAGACCTTCAGTGGAAGGGCTCTGGAGCGATCGCTTGGGTTGCTCACGTGAGAGGTCCTCTTGAAGCCTGCTTGAAAGCTGCTCAAGCAATTGGTGATGTATTGGACTTGTAGCAGAGTTCCTCTTAGAGGATGCTCAAGCAACGCATAATTTTTGGAATTCATGCAAAATATTTACTGACAAAACTATATATAGTGCAATCATACTTTTATTTTATACACACACAGACTTTTCTGGTGCTCTAGCCTCCTTTAAATTCCAAGACACCTACAAGTCAAAGTCTTTTATTATAACAACCTTAGAGAAGAATCCTAAATTGATCTACTGCTTTATAGAACCTTCTCTGGATTGTATTTTGAAAAACCAGACACAATCTCACTGCACTTGGCATATTCCTTGGCCGACATTTTTTGATGTCACTTAGCAAAGAACAGATACTTTCATGGACTACAATCCAGTTTCAAGAGAAGTTTGACATTTGGAATCACTGCCGAGTGGAGATTGTGTGTTCTTGGAGTGTGTTTAAGTTTGAGTTGTAAGTTATTTATTTGAGTCTTGTAATAACTCCTGATTTATTTGTCTGCCTATTCAAAGGCAAAACCCCAATTCAGGAATGAGAATTGAGTATTGTTCTTTTAGTCAAAAGAAAAAGTCAAGTTGCAGTATTTCTTAAAATCATAAGCCTCCATTTAATTATGCTTGGGGTGGTTTGGGATATTCTAAATAAGTACACTTTTTTGACTTTTTATAAAAAAAAATGTGTAGAAAAGTAGAGAAAGTGAATAGAAAAGTAGAGAGGAGATGTTGATTGATGTGACTCAATAAGTGTATATATGCAAAAAAAAGTGCACTTTTTTAGTGCATGCCAAACAAACACTTAGGGATGGTTTGGGATATTCTAAATAAGTGCATGTTTTGACTCTTTTTTTTTTTTTTTTTTTTTTTTAAAAAAAAAAATAATAAAATAAAGTGTAGTAAAGTAGAAAAAGTGGGTAGAAAAATAGAAAGTAGATGTTGATTGATATGACCCAAATAAGTATATGTATGCAAAAAATGTGCACTTTTTTAGTGCATGTCAAACACCTACTTAGTGTGGTAATCTAGCCATTGAAGTCCAAAGAAGCACTCAGCCTATAGCATGACCCAAGACGTTTCAACTTCTGTTAGGCCCTTAGCCAATGAAATGGTGGGTAGTAGATAAGTTCAAACCACTTAACCAACACACAGAAGTACATTGATGGTGATTTGTACCAAAATGGCAACATAATGGCAGCATAGCAGTATCGTGAAAAGTTCCGCAACGGCACTAATTTGTAATGTTATCTATAATTAACAGGAAAAATAAAAGAATGAGAGATGAGCGTGTACAAAGTAATACTCACTGAGAAACTTGGTTCATTGGATCATCAGCCATCTGCTGCAGCTGCTCATATTTATGCTCAAGAATTAAGGAAACTTCACAATTCATCAAACACTTGGCCTTCAAAAATTCTGAGGGGGAAAAAAAAGTTAAATGGCACCTTAAGTTAAATGAAGTTGGGTACAAGAATAAAACTCAGATCATGCCCACCTTTGAACATACTCAATTGTCAAGGAGCATACGAGATAAAGCCAAATTTATTTACAGTCAAACAGCAAAATTATCATTAACCTCAAAATTCTCAACTATAGCACTTATTCGCCAATATGGTGAAGAATATAAGTTGCCAACAACATTCTCCGTGTTTGAATCCAGAAACAGTCACATAATTCTTTTCCATGTATTGGATTCCTCATCTATTAGACTAGAATATTTACCATGTATTGGATTCCTCATATATTAGATAAAAAAAACTTTAATGTCACAAAGCCATTAATCAAAAAGCCTGAAGTTTGAAGAATCTAGGACCAAGGATCTAGCTAACACTTAAAAAGCATTCATCCAAGTGCAACGGCTTGTTAGGGTGGGTAGCACCTCAGCAAAATAAAATAAAAAAATGGTTTTTTGGTTGATAGAACTCTATTGAGAAGGGAACTAAAATTTGATAAAATGTTCTACACCTGTCTCATAAGACAAACTTAGTAGAACTTAATTGTCTTGACAACGACAACGACAACAACGACAACCAAAAAAAAAAAAAAGGCATTATTTGGTTATCAAAACTCAACTTAGAAGGGAACTGGATTTGATAAGACGTTTTCCCTATTTCATGAGACAAGCTCAGTTGAACTTAATCATCTACCCAAAGCACAGGAAACCCAGAACAATAACAGCATAACACAAGTTTGACCATTTCTTTCCAAATGAAGCTTCTTGCAATGTCCATATTGATTCCACCAAAACCTCAACATCCAATTGGATTTAATGAACTTTGACTTTCTTCGATTGCAACTTGATAAAGATCTAAATTCCAGGCCTGTTTAGTTGTGTTTTCATTTTGCATTTTGGTTTTTCATGTTTTCCTAAATAAAACAATGAAAAGTTAAAAGACATCCATCGTTTTTATGTAAAGAAGAATGATGTCATCCCTCTGGAAACACGAAATAGTAACAAAGAAAGATTTATGTGTATAATAATGACAATGATGAGAAAACCCCAAGCCTAGATATCTGAACCTTCTTTCTTTCTAGTGAATCTTATTCCCCGCCCCCCCCCAAAAAAACAAAAAAAAAAAACAAAAAGAAAAAGGGATGAAGAATACCCTAGCCTTCAAAAACTTCATTGACCCATCAACTTGGTTGGGAATATTAAGTTAAATATCTGCTTCAATTCAACTTATGGAATGGGCAATGAATACCTTATTCATTCAAATTTATTCCATTTTGATATAGACTTTGCATCAGAGGCAGCTTCTGAGGGTGAGAGTTTGGGGGAGGGGTTAGGTCCGACTCTTTTCGATATACCTAAAAACAAGTAATTTATACACACTTTTTCAATTTTAATTAATTTACAGATTTACACTTTTGTTGTTATTTTTGACACGTTGACAAGTAGTAACTTTTTACAGTTGTTTTGGATAATGAATCTAAGAGCCCACCATAAACGGGAGAACAGAACCAAATTTGAATCCTAATCCTACCTAGTTGATGAAACACCAACAGTTGAATTACCGACCACAAGATCTATTAGATATATTTGTAAATCCAATTTCAAGTTATAGTTCGAAATTCAAATTGAGTGGAAAATCTAACTCCCAAAGCAGGCAATACCTCAAGTTTGATCTACAACAAAATAGAGACATGGACGAATCCGAATTTTAAAAAAATAACGGAAAAACACAGAGGCAAATACCACACATTTGTTGTTGCAAAAGAGAAAAAGCAATTACCATCACCAATTTTCAGTTCAGCAGCATTTTCTTCCTCTTCTCCTGACATGGCGAAAGCTCTCGAAAACAATCTGTGCCAGAAAATACAGATTAAAAGAAAACCCAAAAACAGAAAAAGGTATTAAAAGAAAACCCAAAAACAGAAAAAGGTATAAAAAAATAAAAAAAATAAAAAAAAAACAACAACAACAACAATGTATACAAATCTCTCTATTGTAAAAAATATATATACATATATAACAGATACAGAGAAACCAAAATAGCCTCCACAATTGTGTTGAAGGTGTGTATCAACAATAAGATAGATAAAAGGAACTAGAACATATAAACAAGAGCAGTGATATATAAAAAAAACAACTACAATACATACACACATGGAAACTGAATGAAAACAATCGATCGATCGATCAATAAATTAGATTTAGAATCAACTTATGTTGGTACAGCAAGCGTACAAAACAAACAGATTGAGCTAAAAATTGAATTATTTTAGGGTTTTTGTACCTCTTCCTCTTGGAGACAGGAAGATGACCTTGCACAGAGAGAGAGAGAGAGAGAGAGAGAGAGAGGGGGGGGGGGGGGGGGGGGGGGCTTTTCTCCTGCGCAGAAACGATGATACACATTCATCGTAAGAAACCAACATAAAACGACGCAGTTTCATTGCTGGGTCACAAATTAAGGGAAAATTAATAGGTAGCCCTCGGTGTTATTTGATAAAGTTGAAAATTTAAAAATTTTTAAGTTGAAAAATTATTTAATAATAATTTAAGTACTTAATTAAAAATAAATTGTTTGATATGTATAAGATTAAATTTAAAATTTATTATTTTTAAATTGTATATTTTAATTTTTATATTTTGATGATGGTGGTAGTGGTGATGTAGTAGTGGTAGTTGTGGTGATAGTAGTGGTGGTGGCGGTAGTGAAGGCGGCGAGCATGATAGCGGTGATAGTGGTAGTAGTAGTGATGGTGATGGTGAAGATGGTGGTGGTGGTAGTGGTGGTAGTAGTAGAGGTAGAGGTAGAGGTAGAGGTAGTGGTGGTGATAGCAGTGGCATGATGGTAGTGGTTGTGGTGGTGCTGGTGGTAGTGGCAACGATGGTAGTGGTGGCGGTGGCATGGTGGTGGTGGTGGTGGTGGTGGTGGCGGCGGCGGCGGTAGCGGTAGTGATACTGATGGTAATAGCGGTAGTGATACTGCTGGTAATTGTAGTAGTAGTGGCATGATAATGGTGGCAGTAGTGGTGGCGGCGGCGGCAACAATGGTGGCAGTGATAGTAGTAGTGGCAGCGACATGATAGTGGTGGTAGTGGTGGTTGTAGCAGTAGTGATGGTGGTGGTGGTGGTAGTAACGGGGACGACGGTGGTGGTGATTGTGATAATGAGTTTATAATTGTGTATATTGATACTTATATTTAGTATTGTGGACACCCCATTTTTGATCGCCCGCAAGACTCAGACGCTTGGTTCAATGCACTCAATGATGAAAGTTGAATTGTGAATTCGCAGCAATTCGAAATCAATCAAGCTTTCGAAATAACCTCACATCTTCAACATTTACCTTGTTTAAACCCATGAGTTTCATTTTTGGACCTTTTCCTACCCTGAGCTAAGCTTGAACCAAAAAAATAGGGAAGACCATCAAGGCCCGGCCGTGCATCAGTGATGGCCAGCCATGGCTATGAATGGTCGGCCGGCCTTCGATGGCAACAAACACTGTTCTGGGCGGGAGATCGCCAGCTGTCCATTTTTGAAGATATTTATCGCATTTTGAGCTCAAATTCTATAAAACCAAAGCTCTGGGATTGTTTCGAGGGTTGAACAAAATTCTAGAAGTGATATATACACCTTGAGAGCTCTTGTTTTCTCCTTCTTCCATTGTAAGTCATCTTTGAGCTAACCTAGCTTGTTTGTATCACCTCTATACACCATACACAATCTTGTCTTACCACCCTAAAGCCTTGGTTGATCTTGGAGAAGTATAATTCAAGCTTGAGAGTGCATTGAAACCAAGTATGAAACATCAATAAGAAGTTTACTTCTTGAAAGGTATAAGTTTGTTTTCTCTTCTCTTGCCTTCATTTCTATCATTTACTTCATAATTCTTGCTGTCTTGGATTGTTTAGAGCTTGTTTGAAGTGTTTGGAGTTGGGTTTGAAGAGTTACCAAAAGGGTAGAGAGAGCTTGTTCTTTCTATACCTTTATTTATAACTCAAACCTTCTCTTTTTCACTCTTTTCCTTCGGTATTTATACTGATTTTCAGAGGTTTTGAAATGCTAAAAACCAGGTTTTGAAGTTTCAAAAGTGGAGGGGTTAGTCACCCCTCATATCCTTGCTTATTAGCCTTAATTCTATTCTTTATTGTCTAGCTTTTCAAGCTCTTTTCATGCATACTTTACCCCTGATTTTCATGTATTAAGGGCTGTTTTAAGGTTGTCTAGGCCTTTTCAATTGGTTCATACCTTGTTTAATACACTTGTGGTCTCATAAGTTGGCATACTTGTTATTTGTTATGCTTTCTTTGTTCATTTTCCATGTTTGGAATCTAAGTTTACTAATCAATCAACCATTCCATATCTTTCCTTCATGAGAATGGTTTCAACCAATTGAGGTTGTTCAATACATGTAAAGGAGACCTACACTTAATGGCTTAATCTCTCCGGAGATTCATCGTCAATGATATAGTCTCCTTCTCATGTCTTAGAAAAACCTCTTGTTTGACATTATTTCTTATTTAGAGGACTAACATCACATTTGGACAAATGGACTAATGAATGGCAATGACTAAAACAATTGGCATAAAACTTGAATTAACACACCTAAAGAAAATGGCTTAATAGCTTGAACTTGGCTGGATGTTATACCAAGTTTTTTGTGTCAAGGGTCATCAAGCATCAATTCATGGTGTTTTTGGTGTCCTTGAAGCGTCTCAACTTCCTTTTTTGAGTTCGTTCCATGACAAAAGGAATGGGTGGTCATTTGCATTACATTCATTGATTTTTTTGTCCAAAATGATATCCGAGATCATCAAGTGATCATATCGCTCATTGATGGTTGTGGAATCAATCTCAACCTTTTCTTGAGGCTTTCCCATGACAGAGAATGGAGGAATGACAAACAGAGCTTAAAAATGCTCTATCTACACTATTCACCTCAGAGCACAGAAACAGAGCTTTGCACAAAATGGATACACGACCGGTCATATGTAGACCCGGCCGACCATCAATGATGTACGGCCGGCCCTTGGGGTGTGGCCAGCAGTGCAGTTTTGCAGAAACAAAGGCAGTGGCTGAAGGTGAAACAGAGATGGTCTGGACAGATGGAGTAGTTTTCAAGTGACACGCATGCAACCTTCATCCATCTTCCATGGTGTCCTTATCAAATGCGTTTAATTATTTAATTGTTTCATTAGCATAATAAATTGTGTTGTAATATTTAATTAGTCTAATTAGTTGTAGCTAATTATTCGGTGTTGTAATATTTAATTAGCTTAGCCTAGTTAATTTCTTTTAATTAATTAGCTTAGATAGTTAGTTAATTACTCATTTCAAGTGTTGTAATAATTAGTTAATTAATTTAGCTATTTATTCAAGTTTTGTAATAATTAGCTTAGCTTAGTTATTCATTCGGACTTTCTTTCATGGGAGCGTAATGTAATAATGTACATGTCTTCCAACCCCATGTCTTTCTCTTTTGATGGTTAGATTAGGAACATATTTCAATTAGCATACCTCATGCCTTGTGCTTGCATCCATTCATTTTGTCTTGTATGCACTAAGACTCGGCACGTCATTCAAACTGCATTGTCATTTCAATACTTCTCTAAATACGTGTTTAACCGCATGTTATCAAAATCGATTCATATACCATATTAGTAGCCGAGCCTATTAATTACATTCTTCGCATGTGTTGCATTAGACATCTTGTATAGTTAGGAATCATGTATATTTTTTTAACTCATATCTTCTTAGCTTGGAGTACTATGTGAGTTTTTAATGTTTTAGCATACTTGCATGAGTGCGAGTGATTTCCATATCTAGCATGCTTGCCATGAGACTAAATGCTTACTTGTTAAACTGTTTGAATGCATGTGGATGAAGGCTTGTTGCTTAAATTGAAACGATTTAACGAATGTACGTTTAAGCCCATTATGTCTAGTGGCAAATTCACTATTTTAAGCATATTTTGTTGAGTGGCAAATTCGCAAACTTTAAGCCCACTTGAAGTGGCAAAATCAAACCCTTTTCACAAAACAAACATGAAATTGAGTTATTCCAATTCTTGCAATTTTAGTCTATACTTGCTTGCGCGCATCACATAGTAAAGCTAGCCTAATAACCGGAACAAGAACACATAATGTTGATAAAAAATCATATCATGATTAGTAGAGGCCGATCTTTGATCGGGCGAGCGGGGATGCTCAATTCATGACGTTCCCCTCTCGTACTTAAGTTCCCGAGCCGAGGCAACCATGGTGATGACGGACACGTGGCCTTTGGCACGAGTCATGGATTTCCTAAATTTTTCCAAAATAAAAATATTTAGGTAGCGACTCTGTATTTGGTAAAGCAGTCCAATTTTGACATTTTTTATTCAAAATCAATTTTCCAAACGATTTGCCGGATTTGGACTCTTTGATGTTTATCAGTTTCACATTGCACTTGTGAAACTAGATTCAGAACCGCGGGAGTCCGAACTGTAGGGCTTCTTTCGAGTTTCCGAAAGGGGGCACGAAAAAGCTGAGCTACAAGTATTTATAAATTCAGTCAAAATTAAGTAAGTTTCATATGACTTAAATTTTTTTAAAAATTTTAGTTTACATTTTAAGAGGTACTTAAAAAATTTAAGTGATATCAATCGTAGTTATCAAACGGACTTAATTTATTATCACTTAATATATTTAGTTTTAAGTGCAGAATCATGTTATATTATTCAATGGGTCATGTGAGAATTGGCGTTTTTCATCAAATACTATTAAAAAAAAGTCACTAATTGTTAATTTTTAGCAACAGTTAGAAAATTTTATCACAAAAAATTCATTAATTATAAATTTTAGCGACAATTTAAAAAAAATGTCACTAATTTTTAATTTTCAGCTACAGTTTGAAAATTTTGTCACAGAAAAATATCATTAATTATAAGTTTTAGAGACAATTTATAAAAATTGTGACAAAAAAGTCGCGAATTGTCAATTTTTAGTGACATATGCAAAAAATATTCACAAAAAATTATTTTTAACGATGATTTTATTAAGACTTATTTTCAATAAGACTTTATAGGAATTAAATTCAACTATTGGGACCTATTGGTAGTTTAGCGTAATGCCTCGTTTGAAAATATTCAATTTTAGCCTAAAAGTCAAAAAATTACTAAGAATAAAAAAAAGTTAACAAACTAGGGTGCCTCTATTTACACACCACATCTTGTCTTAAGGCACACCATTAATTGATTATTTTTTATTACAATAATGACCTTACCTAAAATAACCGAAATGACCACAAAAGAATATCAATACACACCTTAGTTAAATACACAACATCCAAACCCTAACCCTAGCTACCATTGTTGCAGCCGCTGCCATTTCACCGCCACTGCCTCGTTGCCCCTCTCCAGCTCCGGTGAATCCCTGTGATGCCCCCCAAAATAATATAATAAATCCAACTCATGAATGGAAGGATAACAGAAATAAAATACTTTCATTCATCAGAGTTCGTATTACAAAAGATAACACATGCAATATACATTCATAAATATACATCCTGAATCTATAGCATGTAGTACAAGTTAATAATTAACAAAATAAATGCCTTACGAGCTTGCATCTTTCCAAGACATTGCTTGGTTACAACAAAATAGAGTCATAAGCTCTGTACAAATAACGCCCTCGACTTGAATAAACATTTAAGCACAAAATAACAAAATAGAACCCCCAGCTTCTAAGTCCTTCCATGCTACGTCCTTGGAGGAAGCATGTCACCGGTACCTGAAAATGGTTTCCCAAGTAGAGTGAGCTAAAGCCCAGTAGACACAATCTATCACAATATATGAGGTTTAACGAAGATATAAGTGTCAAGTGTATATTCAATATTCATGACAAAACACACATTCTCCATATAAACATACGGTACTGATATTCACATCTCAATCCATTCCCATCTATTCATTTCGTTTCAATTCATGGACCAAGTTTATAATTCTCCGAATAACCCAACTGAGACTACAACTCAATGGTTCTCAAATCAACACAGTCATCATCCAAGCACTTCAATCTTGCCATTTTACGAGAATTTTGTCCGCGAGATCGGCACCCATGTATGCACATGATTTCAGGACTTTTACCCTAGACACTCCGGCTAACTTAATTTCAATGGAATCCATCCCCTATCTCCTCCTAAAACTTGAAGTACATCCCATTCTCCTCCCAAAAACATCATACATATACAATGTATTTAAATGTACCGTTATATTCAATGACTATCAATTATACATATTCAATACCTTAACATACCGTCATATTCAATGACACAATTAAATGATTAATTTCAATTTACCCAATCCTCATGCAATTTCTACAATAATCATAGCTATCCTCCACCGATAGCCCAATATAGATGTTTCTAAACAGATATTCAATCTCAAGACAGATAATTTATTCAAAATTTCCAAAGATGAGACGTATCATCTACTCAATCCCACCATGTATTTCAATACTCGTCCAATTTCATGTTTATAACACCAATTTTATTTATTTATACAAAACAAATATCATAACCATTTTAGGGCAAACTTCATTCTTTTCCCAAGTTTCAACCATGTACCAAAATCAATAATTTTGATACCATACAACATCATTATCAAACCTCACAATTATTTTCCTCTCATTCACCGAAAACCCCTCTTTCCATTTTACACCCAAACCCTAAGTTTGTTCACATTAATCCCAAATCCCACCATTGTTACACAATGACACATAACCAAGTTAAAAACCATATTAAAGTGTAGAAAATCCCTACATCAAGAAGAGAAGACCAAGCAAAGCAAAGTGGAACCCTCAACAACGCCGAAACCAAATTTCAATCGGATCAAAATAAAGCTCTTGGAATGTTCTAACTTTTTCTCAAAGGCACTAGGATAGAGAACCCAAAGGATCTAGGTCAAAATGTAGAGAGAGAGAGAGTGTGTGTTTTAGAGAGAGAATCAAGATCTAGGTTTTTGGAAAGTTTTAGAGAGAGAGAGAATAATGAAAAAGTGATATAAAATGTCATTTTCACGATCTGATATACGCATAGTCCGCCTGAGCGGAAGAGTTAACGCTTGAGCATCAGACACAAAATTTTGTTCTGCTCGAGCGCAAAAGTGGCTTACTCGAGCGCATAATATACACATTCAGAACTTTTGGAGGCAACAGACAAACCGCTCCAGTGCCAACTCGCTCGAGCGTAGAAAACGCCGCTCGAGCGTGTAAAACACCCCTCTAGTACTTTTGTAGACGTGCAAAGTACTAAGAGTTTGCAAATCTCACTCGAGCGCAAGAAAGGTCGCTCGAGCAGAGAACCAAAATTCTGGGCAACACAAGATTTGAAAACCAAGCAACCAACCTGTTCCAAACACACTCAACACATCCAAATAACCAAATTTAAGGAAGAATAAAGAGCAAGGACAATGAACAACACACATAAACCGTAAACACGTGTCCGAACCACCACAATTGTCAAGTTAAAACTGGGATCGCTATAACCTTCCCCCTTAAAGAATTTCGTTCCCGAAATTTCAAATCAAGCCCAAAATCGTTATTAAACCATTCACAACAATATTAGTATATGCAATACCACATTATGACCCACTCACCGGTCATCCATTCTTACCAACTCGATGCACAAGTTCTAGTATTAAGCATGCCAATTACAATTCTCAAAACATTTACAATGCTTAAATCAAACCCAAGTTCTCTTTTTTTTTTTTGTTTTTTGAAACTTTACTCAATATGTATACAATGCTCCCAAAAGTGTTACAACATACACAATATTCCATATTCTTAAAACATATACAATGTTTATATTGAATTCATGTTTACAAACTCACATAACATATACAATGTTTTGACAATTTGAGATATATACAATGTTATTACATTTCATTAACATAATCAAAACCTCAATACATGCTCAGGCATCAACAAACAAGTCCGGATATTTCTCCTGGACTTCCAATTCAAGCTCCTAAGTCGCTTCCTCGACCCCGATGTTTCCATAATACCTTTACTAAGGGAATTGTCTTGCCTTGCAAGACATGGTCCCGGGTATCCAAGACTCTCACCGGTCGCTCTTCATACGAGGCATCTTTATCTACCTCTAAGTCAGTCCAATCCAACACGTGCTATGGATCTGGCTCATACTTCCGAAACATACTAATATGAAACACATCATGGATCCCGGAAAGTTGTGGCAGCAATGCCAAATGGTAAGCTACCTCTTCAATCCGCTCAAGGATCTCAAAAGGCCCAATGAATCGAGGGGACAACTTCCCACTCTTTCCAAACCTTATTAAACCCTGCCTAGGTGATATTTTCAAAGAGACACGATCTCCCACCTCAAAAGACAAAGGTCTCCTCCTACGGTCGGCATAACTTTTCTAACAATTCTGAGTCGTAAGTAATCGTTTACGGATAAGTGCCACTTTCTCTGTCGTTTCCTAAACCAACTCTGGACCCAACAAAGGTGCATCACCCACTTCAGCCCAACACATAGGGGACCTACATGGTCAGCTATACAAGGCCTCAAATGGTGTCATGCCAATACTTAATTGGAAGCTATTGTTATAGGCAAACTCCACTAAGGGCAGATGTCTCTCCACGACCCCTTGAAGTCAAGGACACAACCTCGAAGCATATTCTTAAGGATTTGAATAGTACGCTCGGACTGCACGCTAGTCTGAGAATGAGACACGGTGCTAAAGGTCAATTTAGTGCCCAAGGCACTCTGTAGGCTCTGCCACAACTGAGCTGTGAAACGCGGATCTCTATCTGATACAATCGTTACTAGAACCTCGTACAACCTCACTATGTCCCAAATATACAAATCGGCAAGAAAATCTACTGAGTCACTCACACGCATAGGTTTAAAGTACGCCAACTTGGTCAATCAGTCAACTACCACCCAAATAGCATCACTACCCCGTTGAGTTCTAGGAAGATCCACAACGAAGTCCATCGTAATATGCTCCAATTTCCACTTAGCTATAGGTAAGGGTTGCAACAAACCCGTTGGCCTATGATGTTCGGCCTTTACTTGCTAATAAGTAAGACACCTCGATACAAATACCGCTACATCCCTCTTCATACCCCTCTACCAAAACTGGTGACTAAGGTTGTAATACATCTTTGTGCCTCCCGAATACACTGCAAGGCATAAGTGGTGGAACTCTCGGAGTACTTCCTCTCGGCAAGACTCTGGCATAAACAAATGGTCATGGTATCTCACACTCTGCTCGGGATACATATTCAAGCCCTTCTCTACCTTCCCATTGGAGATCTTCTCCTGGAGACATTCCATCTCAAGGTCATCCTTCTGTGCTTCTAACACTCGGTTCACAAGTGTCGGTTGTGCAACCACTGAAAACAAGGCTACAGACTCAACAGATTCGCTCAGATGCAAGTCAAACTCACCAAGAGTACCCAACATCTCCCATTCTGGAACTGCGATACAAGCCACACTGCTAATTGACTTCCTACTCAAGGCGTTGGCCACAACATTGGCCTTTCCCGGATGATAATGCAACTCAAAATCATAGTCCTCTATGAACTCCATCCACCTCTTCTGTCTCAAATTCAAGTCCTTTTGTGTAAATAGATACTTCAGATTCTTGTGATCGGAAAACACCTCGAACTTCTCACCATAAAGGTAATGCCTACAAATGTTTAAGGCAAAAATCACTGCCGCTAACTCTAAGTCGTGAGTAAGGTAATTCCTCTCATGTGTTTTCAACTACTACGAGCCATAGGCCACTACCTTTCCCTCTTGCATCAAAACACAACCCAAACCTTCCCGTAAGGCATCACAATATACCGAATAACCCAAACCCCTCTCGGGAATAATCAAGACTAGAGCAGTGGTAAGTCTAACCTTAAGCTCTTGGAATGATTTCTCACAGGTCTCACTCCACACAAACTTAACTCATTTTCTCATTAATCTTGTCAAAGGTGAGGCTAGTCTAGAAAAATCCTTCACAAATCGACAGTAATACCCGGCCAACCCAAGAAACTACAGATCTCGAAAGCATTCTTAGGTTGTTCCCAATCTTGAACTGCCTCTATCTTGTATGAGTCTACAGTCACCCCTTCCCCAGATACCACATGGCCTAAAAACTTAATCTCTTTCAGCCAAAACTCACATTTCCCAAACTTAGCATACAACTTGTAGGCTCTAAGTAACTCAAGTACTACTCGTAAGTGTTCCTTGTGTTTCTTCTCAGAGGGTGAATAAATCAAGATGTCGTCCATAAAGACGACCACAAAGCGGTCTAAAATGTAACATCCCGTATTTTGAGGTATTGATATTTAGTGAGTGATATTGGTGATTTATTATAATAATTTAGTGGTGAGATTTTTAGATGGAAATCAAAAAAATAAAATTATTTATTATATTTATCACATCTCTTTTATATCTATCTCATTGTTATTTATTCTCATTTAATAATGAATTTATCAATTTTTTAAAATTTCCCTATCACGTGGAGAAAAATAAATAATTATAAACTAAAAAAAAAATAAAGAAAAAAAAAAAACACAAACAAACAAACAAACCATGGGCAACAACCCACAGTTTTCTTGACCTGCTTCTATACCCATTTGCTTTCCTAAACTTCCTTGATTTATTAGGAACATAATTGCCTTTTGTATTATTTACCTCCTCTTGTTCTTATAAATTGAGCTTATCATTTCTTAGTTCCTTAGCTTCACCTTTGCTTTGGCTTCATCTCTCTCTTCATATTGTCTTCTCTCTTAATTTGTTTGTGATCAAAATATTAAGTTTAGATGTGGGATTTAGAGTGAGAGTTAATGTTTTTAATATGAGAGTTGTATATTTTATCAAAGTGAGATTAGAGTTATTTTTGGAGACCCATGGTGTAATTTCAAATTTATGGTGACAAAATTAATTGATTTGAGGTAAATTCGGGTTGTATACAATATGCTCTATTTAAATCTCTTTGCAAAGAGTTCTATTTTTAATTGTCCTCAATTTGTAATCCACTTGATTATTGTGGTTATTAATAGATTTTGTAAAATCATTTGTTGTTGAATCATTGATACTATGATCATTTAGTAAAATTCTCTACAAATATTTATGTGTTAAAATGGTGATTTGTCTGATTGAATGACATGGAAATACTCCGTACATGGATTGAGTGGACTTTGCCAATATGCTCTATACCAATAGCCTGGATAAGCGGTTGTGCTTGAGCGAGGGGGGTGAGGCCGATCACTGGTCATGTACTGAGTAGGACTGGGTATTTGGTCATGGATAAATTATCATATATCGAGTTGACTTGTTTGTGCAATTTTGGTAAATTGCTTACTATCTTGAATTGCATCGTTTGTGTAATTATTGGATCCCTGTGAGTTTATTCTTTGTCCGAGCTTTGTTATTCCTGTCATATTGTATACTTCCCGATTTAATTAATTTTTCAGGTGTGGAGCAGATTTTAGCGGAGGTCGAAATTGAAATTAGAAAGATTTATTAATATAGAGATTTGGAACTCACTATTGTAGTTATTAAATTTGGAGATAGTTGTAATATTGTTTATTTTGGCGAATATTGCTCAAATTGAAGACAATTTTGTAGATATTATTTTTGGGAGCAAAACTTGTATTTTTTTTTTTTTGAGGCATTTTAGTGTATTTAACGACCCAGGAGTGGGGCATTACATAAAAACTCATGGAATATCCGATTCATCAAATCCATAAATATAGTCGGTGCATTGGTTAGCCCAAAAGGCATCACTAAAAACTCGTAATGGCCATACCGCATACGGAATACCGTATTCGGGATATCCTCCTCCCTTACCCTCAACTGATGATAACCTCATCTCAAGTCTATTTTAGAGAAACAATAAGACCCCTTCAACTGATCAAATAGATCATCTATACGAGGCATTAGGTACTTGTTCTTAATAGTTACCTAGTTCAACTTCCGATAATCAATACAAAGTCGTAACGCTTCATCTTTCTTTTTAGCAAAGATAGCTGGTGCTCCCCAAGGTGAAGTACTAGGGCAACTAAAACCCTTACCTAACAATTCTTGGAGTTGAACCGTTAACTCCCTCAACTCAACAGGTGCAAACTGATGCGGTGCTATAGAGATCGGTGCTGTGCCAGGCACTAAATCAATAGAGAACTTGATCACTCGGTGAGGTGGTAAATTAGTAAGGTCCTCGGGAAAGACATCGGGGTATTCACAAACCACCCTTGGCAACTCAGCCCGAACTTTATCGCATTTACTATTCAAGAAACTAGCAAGAAGACAGCTAAGCTCACTCTACCCACGTGGATCATATACCGACAATAAAACTCTATCCACCAGGTCCCCCAAGAAATAAAAACAATCACCGCTTAGAGTACATACAGTGACCCTCTGATGGTAGCAATCTATAACAGTCTAGTATGATGATAACCAATCCATACCCAAAATAACATCAAAACTAGACATGTCAATTAATACAAATGTAAATGGAAGTCGACGACTGGCAACCTCTATGTCACAACCCTGATATCCCTGTTTCAAAATAACCTCACCACCGATAGGTGACTCTACACAGATAAGAGATGCTAATTGAGCCAACTCTAACCCCAAAGCTAATGCAAATGTAAACGAGATAAATGAATGAGATGCACTCGTATCAATTAACACATTAGGAATTGAATTGCAAAAGAAGAAAGTACCTCTCACAACAGAAGGCGTTGGTACTAGATCTGGCGTGGTAACAGCATACACATGTCCTATAGGCCTCTGATCTACCTGTTCACCCCTCAGAGCATATGACTGATACATTAACTGAGCCAAAGAGGCTCCCTGATTGGCCCTCGAGGCCTATGCTGGTTGGTGGCTCTGTGTCTGCCTTGAACCAGACGCATGCCACCTAACTATGGGCAAAACCTCTTCATGTGCCTCGCTTGCCCACACTGATAACAAGTGACTGGCTGCCCTCTCCCCTGACTTTGGCCCTGAGAACGAGCCAAAAACGATGTTGCTCGCTGCCTTCCTCCTATCTGCGGGCAAGCTGGAGACTTGTGGCCCAACTGACCACACTTAAAGCAAGTGAAATCCCCCTTACCACCTTTCCCAGAACCCAAACTTGGAACTGGAAAAGTGGACCTCGGCTGAGTCCCTTGGGATGGCTGAGGGTTAAAACCCCCTCTGCTTCTTGCTGTCCCCTTGATTATCCTAACTCCTCTTGGAACCCCTCATCCTCTTCTCCTCCGTCTGCATGATAGTTTCAAGATGGGCTGCATCATCCACAAGGCGTCCATAATTCCTAATCGTGGATCTGGCCACTCTAAACATGAGCCCGGTCCTCAGCTGTTTCTCGAACTCCAGACAACGATGCTCCTCAGTCACTACGAGTTTCGATACAAACCTCGACAAACTAGTGAATGTGGCCTCAAATTTAGCCACTGGTATATTCAGATGCACCAACTTAGAGAACTGGTCTCTCAACTTCTCTCTAACCGTGGGAGGCAAAAATTTGTCCTAGAAGGCGTCGACAAAAGCCTCTCAAGTCCTTCCAATGTGCCATCGCGCATACTTTCACCATTGACCCGCGTCTCCCATCAACTGGAAGGACGCCAAGGTCACTCTCAAACCCCCGCCTCGATGCTCAGCATCTCAAACGTCTTTACCATTTGCTCTGACCACTTATCAGCTTTCAGTGGCTTCTTGGGATCACCCAAAAACTCGTCCAGACTCAACTGGAAAAACTTTCTTTAAGAAAGATGACCCTGCCTCAGCTGCTTGGGCTTGGACTTGATTCTCAGCCCTAAGAATGTCCATGGATTCCCATAAAGCTCCGGCCTTTTAGTGGGCTAAGGCGCCCATGACTTGTTGACTAACCAGTTCCGCCAAATTGGCCTGACCAACCCTCTCTTCGTGTGCCAGAATATCATCCGGTAGAGGCATCTCATGCCTTCTAGGCCTACTACGCCTACCACCACCACGTCCACATCCTGACATCCTAATGAAGGTAACGAAAGAGATTAGCACGTTTACAAATATGTCGAAACTAACTTACTCACGTCCTAATGCAATGGACAATAGTAACCACTCCACACAAGCACATAATCACATAAACACATATGAATTTCCTTCAAGATAATGACTGTCCCACGGCGTTACTAGAGTTCTAATTCGAAACAGCAGTGATCAAGTGCTCTTCTAATAGGACTTCCAGAAACCCATAGACCCAATCAATATCTTAGGAACTAAATCCCAAACCTATATAATCATATAAGCATGTTATCACATAAGCATACAATACACACTAACGTCTCAACCAAACGAGACAAAACCATTGTGGTACCAACCACTCCCCACGTACCCAAAGTATTCAAACCCGGTATGCTCTGCTACCAAGTTGTGACGCCTCTAAAATAATATAATAAATCCAACTCATGAATGAAACAATAACAGAAATAAAATACTTTCATTCATCAGTGTTCATATTACAAAAGATAACACATGCAATATACATTCATAAATATACATCTTGAATCTATAGCATATAGTACCGGTTAATAATTAACAAAATAAATGCCCTACGGGCTTACATCTTTCCAAGACATTGCTTGGTTACAACAAAATAAAGTCATAAGCTCTGTACAAATAAAGCCCTCGGCTTGAATAAACATTTAAGCACAAAATAACAAAATAGAACCTTCAGCTCCTAAGTCCTCCCAAGCTACGTCCTTGGAGGAAGCATGTCACCGGTACTTTAAAATGGTTTCCGGAGTAGGTGAGCCAAAACCCAGTAGCGACAATCTATCACAATATATGAGGTTTAACGAAGATATAAATGTCAAGTGTATATTCAATATTCATGACAAAACACATATTCTCCACATAAACATACAGTACCGATATTCACATCTCAATCCATTCTCATCTATTCATTTCATTTCAATTCATGGACCAAGTTTATAATTCTCCGAATAACCCAACTGAGACTACAACTCAATGGTTCTCAAATCAACACAGTCATCATCCAAGCACTTCAATCTTGCCATTTTACGAAAATTTTGTCCGCGGGATCGGTACCCATGTATGCACATGATTTCAGGACTTTTACCCTAGACACTCCGGCTAACTTAATTTGAATGGAATCCATCCCCTATCTCCTCCTAAAACTTGGAGTACATCCCCTTCTCCTCCCAAAAACATCATACATATACAATGTATTTAAATGTACCGTCATATTCAATGACTATCAATTATACATATTCAATACCTTAACATACCGTCATATTCAATGACACAATTAAATGATTAATTTCAATTTACCTAATCCTCATGCAATTTCTACAATAATCATAGCTATCTTCCACCGATAGCCCAATACAGATGTTTCTAAACAGATATTCAATCTCAAGACAGATAATTTATTCAAAATTTCCAAAGATGAGACGTATCATCTACTCAATCCCACCATGTATTTCAATACTCGTCCAATTTCATGTTTATAACACCAATTTTATTTATTTATACAAAACAAATATCATAACCATTTTAGGGCAAACTTCATTCTTTTCCCAAGTTTCAACCATGTACCAAAATCAACAATTTTGAAACCATACACCATCATTATCAAACCCCACAATTATTTTCCTCTTATTCACCAAAAACCCCTATTTCTATTTTACACCCAAATCCCACCATTGTTACACAATGGCACATAACCAGCTAAAATTCATATTAAAGTGTAGAAAATCCTTACCTCAAGAAGAGAAGACCAAGCAAAACAAAGTGAAACCCTCAACAACGCCAAGACCAAATTTCAATCGGATCAAAATGAAGCTCTTAGAATGTTCTAACTTTTTCTCAAAGACACTAGGATAGAGAATCGAAAGGATCTAGGTCAAAATGTAGAGAGAGAGAGTGTGTGTTTTAGAGAGAGAGAGTGTCAAGATCTCGGTTTTTGAAAAGTTTTAAAGAGAGAGAAGAATGGAAAAGTGATATAAAATATCGTTTTCACGATTTGATATACGCACAATCCGCTCGAGTGAAAGAGTTGACACTCGAACGTCAGACACAAAATTTTGTTCCGCTCGAGCGCATAATATATACATTCAGAAGTTTTGCAGGCAACAGACAAACCGCTCGAGTGCAAGAAAGTCCGCTTGAGCGTAGGAAACGCTGCTCGAGTATGTAAAACACCCCTCCAGTACTTTTGCAGACGTGCAAAGTGCTAAGAGTTTGCAAATCCTGCTCAAGCGCAAGAAAGGCCACTTGAGCAGAGAACCAAAATTCTGGACAATACAAGGTTTGAAAACCAAGCAACTAACATGTTCCAAACACACTCAACTCGTCTAAATAACCAAATTTAAAAAGGAATAAAGAGCAAGAACAATGAACGACACACAAAAACCATAAACTCGAGTCCGGACCACCACAAGTGTCAGGTTAAAACTGGGATCGCTATAATCCCCATCACCACAAACCCTCACCGGCGATCTTTTTTTCTTTCTCTCACTCTCAATCTTTTCACTATTAGTCTCTCTTTTGGGTTGTTTGGCTGCTATGGCTGCTCACACTTTCAACAACAGAGAGTTTTGGCTTCCCTTGAAGTTCCTCAGTGATGACGACATACTCATGGGCAAAGAAAACTTCAACAAAAATTGCCTTAACTTTGTTTTTGGCCCCAACTTTGCCTTTTCCTATGATTTTGGCTCCTACTCGCCTGTTGAGTCTGTCTTGGGTTCAACCGAGACCGAGAGCGATGAAGAGGACCTACTTGCCAAGTTGAATCGCCGGTTGGCTTGTTTCACTCTGCAAGAAAGAGCACATAAAACGGCCTCTGCTCTTCAAAATCTTGAGGTATGCTTTCGATTTCTTCTGGGTTTGGGTGTTGATTCCGTGAAAATTAATTGTGATTTTATAATCTATGTTGACTCAGAAGTCCAAGGTTTTGTCCGATTCGCCTCAATCGAAGCTGAGCGCATTTGAAAGCCCCAACGGCCCTTTATCGTTGACTACGCCGCTGTAAAAATGAGTTTTTTTTTTTTTTTTTTTTTGAATTTGAATTTGAGGTGTGTACTAAGGGTAAAAATGGAACATTGTGGTGTGTGTTGAAAAAAATTATGTTTTTTTAAATTACTAAAAATATAAACTGAGTAGTAGTATGCTTTGAGACAAAATCTATTGTGTAAATAGAGGCACCCAATAAACTATACCAAAAAATCAAAGATTCTCTTTTTTTCTCTATTTTTTAAACATTTTTTTTCATAAAAAGCCAAAAAGTTATCCTAAGCATACTAATTTTTTTACCTCACATTTTAGTCAAAAAATCAAAAAGTTACTAAAATTGCCTATTCCTAACAGAGCCAAACCGGATTTGTGTTATTTCATTTTTCCATGTTCATTGTCGGAAAAAATTGGAGTGGTAATAGCAGAGTAAAATTTTAATGTAACAGTAATATCATATTATTATTGATACATAGTATTACATCATATAAGAAAGTGAATCGTATTATCTAAATGGGTAAATTACACTTTACACCCCTCCATTTTGCACTAAATCTCACTATGGCCTCTACATATGAAATTATGACAGTCAACTCCCTACACTTTTGATCAAATCCCACTTTGGTCCCTCCATATGAAATTGTGACAATCAATCCCTTGTACTTTTAATCAAATATCACTTTGGTCCTTATATGTGCCATCTTTGTTACTCAATTGTTTAAATCTTTAATATAATCTAATCATGTGATAAGAATGTGACTACGACATGAGGGTAAAAAATTAAAATCATCTACATTTTTCACCAATACACACTTTATCCTAAAATTTACATCAGAATATGACTGTATTAGGTTAAAACAAAATGCAGATTGTGAACAATTAAGAAATGAATTAGGGTTTTGCATAAATTGAAATCATAAAACTCTATTTTTTATAGTAACACAATCTTCTGTCTATTCATGTTTCTTTTTCTTTGATTTCTTTGTCGTATTTTTTTATTATTTCAAAAGCTCTATTTTCTTACCTTTGGATCTTTGTCCTACGTAATAAGCATATGGGAGTTATATAATACAATATATATATATGTTCGTATGGTAAAAAGTGTATTGGTGAAAAACATGGATAATTTTTGTCTTTTACCCTCATTTCATAGTCACATTTTTTATCACATGACTACATTTTGTTAAAGATTTAAAATGAAGTAACATGAAAGGGGCATTGACATTTGTGTACGGGTCAAAGTGGGATTTGAGTAAAAGTGCAGGGAGCTAACTATCATGATTTCATCTGTAGGGATCAAAGTGAGATTTGGTGCAATATAAAGGTGCAAAGTGTAATTTATCCTATCTGAATTTGACTTCTATATCCATTTTATCTTACTAACTGACACATATACATAGTGAATTAAAATACACACTTACATAGTAGATTATGATTGGATGGTAGTACCATGTATCAATCATGACGTGGTATTACTGTTACAATAATTTTTTCCTTGCGGCAAGACAGAGTGTGATCAAGGATATTAATGAAAAAGATATGATAGTTTATTAGAACATCACCAACGTTGAATCAAAATTTTCCTTAAATTTGAGTAAAAATTTGATGAAAAATTTAATTTGATACCGTTCACTCCAACGTTAAATTAGAATTTTCATCAGATTTTTTCACATCCCTGATAATCCGAGAGGACGTCCGGCGTAGATGTCTTAGAGGTCATCCAGACATGAAAAAAAAACTGTCAAAGTTGCTCTTGGGTGGACATTCGGGAGAATGTCCAGCCCAACAGTAACAATTTAAATTTAATGAAAGATAAAAAGCTTCATTCATTTGATGAATTTTTTAGTTTTTCCCTCATTTGATATAAGTTTGATGCCAATGTTGCATAAGTAAAAGTGAGTATGTTTCATTAAATTTAAATTTGATGAAAAATCTAAGTAAATGTTGGAGACACTCTTAAAAATTAAAATTGATGAAATAGTTAAAATGTTTAAGATAAACGTTACTTGTCACTGAACTTATTTCACCCCTTTTCTTGTCATCTTTTAAGTGTGTTAATTCAATTAAATTTATGTGTATGTATAAAATCCGCCATGTTTAAAAATAATGAGACTTATTTTGTCACATGAGAAGTTGCAAAAGATGTGAAGAGTTAAGGAAAAATATTTTCATGGTTTATAATAGTGCTCAAAGATTAAAGATGAGTACTGATAAAAATAAAAAAAATAAAAAAATAAATAAAAATTTAAAAAATTAAAGATGGGTAATAGAAAGATAAAAATTGTAATAAATATACAATTATTTTAAATATTTTAACATATGTTCTAAGGACACATATTAATAAAATTTTAATGTATATACCAATTTTAAGATGTGTAACATATTACATAAAATTTCTTTAAATACTAAGTAGTTAATGCATTATACTCATAAATCAAATTTAAAATTATTTCCTATCAAAAACTATATTAATATTGTCGATCGGCTCAGGGCCCCGAGATTAGTTGAGGTGTGCGTCCTGAAAAGAACTATATTAATATTAAAATATCATCAACTGCTACTTGTCCTTCCTTTCTCGCCACCCCCAGCCCTTTTTGCACTATGATGGTCTACTTTAAAACTCTAACGCTGTGGGATTTGGGAAAGGATTTTGAAACGTAAAAGGAAAATATATGTGAAATGTAAATAAAATATGCCTACATTTCACCTAGTTTCACACTTTTTCCTTTCCTTTTTCAAATCACTTCCCAAATCTCTTAACCAAACACAACATAAGTATACTTACATATATATATATTATACACATAAAAAATAGAGACAAAGGTTAAAGGTGAGAGGGATGTTAAGGCGGGAGTGGTGAAGGAAGGAGTAGCTAGGTTGTTTTGGAGAGGGTGAAGACACAAGTGGGTGTACAAAGTGAAGATGTTGAAAATGAGAGCAATTTTGAGATAAAGGTGACTACAAAAAGAATAAATAAAAAAAATTAATTTGGAGGGGATGGTGGCAATTGCGGAGACGGAAACAATAGCTTGCAGGTGGTGGGGAAGGATTCGGTGGAGTCTAGATCCTTTGCTATAGTTTCCTGCGATGATTCCTGCAGTGCTCGCCAAAACGACGTCATTTGGTTTAATATATTTTTTTAAAATTCAAAATTTTCGTTTCCCTCTCTTTTCTTTTCTGTATCATCTGTTTCACTCAACCCTAACAGAGAGACAAAGACGCGACATGACTGAGAGACGAAGTGACAAACTGAGAGACAGAAGGAGAGACAAACACAAACGAAGAGAGAAACGAACTGAGAGACGAAAGAGATGGCGACGCGATGTGACTGCGAAGGAGAAACACAAAGGATGGCATGCGACGGTGAGTCTAGCAGCAATGCGACGGCGGTAAGATTGCGGCGACGACGAGGTCTATTTCATCATCATTGTCATTTGTTGTTGTTTTATATATATATATGATTCTTGGGTTAGATTTGTTGTTGATTTTCGAAATAGGTTTGATGAAATGGGTATTTTTGAAATGGGTTTGATGATAAATTGAAGAAAATATAAATGGAATGAGTTCGATTTTCTGTTAGATTTGTTGTTGTTTTATATATATATATGATTTAGATTTCTGTTCGATTTGGTACTTTGATTTTCTGTTCGATTTTCTGTTAGATAAATAAAAGAAAATATATAATTGTTGATGATAAATGGGTTTCATGATAAATGGGTTTGATGAGAAATGGGTATGATAAAATGGGTTGCTTTCATACTCTTAGTCTTGTTTTGATTTTAGATGAAATGAGATGCTAACCTTATTTCAAATTTCTCTCTGCTTTTTTGTTTGCTTAGGATTGGAGAACTTATTTGTTTGCATAATTTGGGTCACTGGAATGAATGTGTTTTTGCAATATTTTTGTTGATTTAGCAGAAAATAAAGGCTTAATTCTTTCATGATGGTTCTCGTTTGTTGTTGTTTTAAAAATTTCTAAATGTTGATGATTTTGATATAGTGGTTTGGAGAACTCTTCAGCTGTTTTCATACTCTTAGTCTTATTTTGATTTGAGATGAAATGAGATGCCAACCTTGTTTCAAATTTCTCTCTGCTTTTTTATATGCCTGGGATTGGAGAACCTATTTGTTTGCATAATTTGGGTCACAGGAATGAATGTGTTTTTGCAACATTTGTTAATTTGTGTAATAAATTTAAGATGCTAAATTCCCTCTATTGACCCAACATTAGATGATTGGCCCAAATTTGGTTTGACCTGTGTTTTTGGAATTGGCATAAAAAAAATAGATTAGAATTTTTTTTTTTTTTTTTTTTTTTTTTTTTTTTTTTTTGTGAATTACAAGTGATGGAAGAAAATAATGTTGTTGATAAGTTGGCCAATTGTGGTTGGAAGCCGAAATTGAGGATGTCATTTGACTCTGAACAAGCTGCATATGATTTTTATAATACCTATGGAAGAAATGTGCGCTTCAGTATTAGGAAGGCCTATGCAAACAAGAACAAACATACCAAGGAAATAACTTCACGGACGTTTGTATGTTTCAAAGAAGGAAGTCGGGGTATTGACAAGCGATGTCCATTAGTCAAAAATCCGAGACAAGAGGTAAGATGTGATTGTGGTGCCCAATTTAGTGTCAAGTTAAATAGAATTTCAGGGAAATATGTTGCTTGTGATTTTGTTGAACATTATAATCATGACCTTGTGCCTCAAATGTGTATTTATATGTTGCCATCCCCTCCCCCCCCCCCCCCAAAAAAAAATCTACCACCCAAGCAATTGAAGTAGAATTGGCTTCAAAATCTGGAATTCCTCTTAGGTTTGCTTATGAGCTATTTGGTAGGGAATCTGGTGCGCTTCAGTATTAGGAAGGCCTATGCAAACAAGAACAAACATACCAAGGAAATAACTTCACGGACGTTTGTATGTTTCAAAGAAGGAAGTCGGGGTATTGACAAGCGATATCCACTAGTCAAAAATCCGACACAAGAGGTAAGATGTGATTGCGGTGCCCAATTTAGTGTCAAGTTAAATAGAATTTCAGGGAAATATGTTGCTTGTGATTTTGTTGAACATTATAATCATGACCTTGTGCCTCAAATGTGTATTTATATGTTGCCATCCCCCCCCTCCAAAAAAAAAATCTACCACCCAAGCAATTGAAGTAGAATTGGCTTCAAAATCTGGAATTCCTCTTAGGTTTGCTTATGAGCTATTTGGTAGGGAATCTGGTGGTAAAGCATCACTTGGCTTCACGAAATTGGACCAAAAAAATTACTTGAGATCGAAGAGACAAAAAGATTTGGAGCCCTTTTGTCCTAATATTTGTTTTGGAGAGATCTATTCTAATTAATATGCAATGTAATTATTTTTCTTATGTGAATGTCAATTGTTTTTTTTCATTTTTCGTTTTCTACAAGAAAAGGTGTGATGCCTAAGTTTTAAGATGTTTATGTGGAGATCATATTGGTAGTGTTTTAAGATTTTTATGTAATGGCACCTAGCAATTTTGTGTTATGGATTAAGATTTTTTTATCTTTGAAGTTCTTGTTTATCTTAAAAGTTCTTCATTAGGTGGATTTAGCTTGTGGAAATGACAGTGTATGCACTAAAATTCTATTAAAAGGTGTGTTTGATTGTGTGGATTTGGAATTTAAATTTGAGCCAACTCAATTAATTGAATAATAAGGCATCTTAGTTTGGTTTTGATTGCTTCATGAAGTTCAATGGTATAAGTTTGTTCGGTTTATATACCTCAACAAGTCCTCTCAGGTTGGCACATGTTGTTGCCTCATATCTCTCTGAACATTGATTCAAGACTATGTATGTGTATGTGTATGTGTGTGTGTCTGTGTGCAATGAGTGAGGGATAGATGATAGGACACCTTTTGAATTATTATGCAATTGAAACCCATGATTAAACTAGCAGTCAATATTGATTCTCTAGGATGAATGTCACGTGTCTGATCTTGTTTGTTGCTTTGAAAAGATATGGTATTCTCTATATATGAGGTGGTCACAGTTATTGTAATTAGAGATCATATATTACAAAAGAATAAATCAGAAAGCAAATTCAAAGCTGTAGAACTTTGAGAAACATAAATGAAAAAGAAGCACATTACTATTGTCCAAGGGAAGAGAAAGAAATTTAGATGGATGTGTATACAGGGCAGCATGCCAAAATGGTCCGATATGTTGGACTATGGTAGTAGACATGCAAGAAATGATGAAACATGAGAGGGAGAATTACTGTCACGCCCCAAACCCGCCCCTAAAAGTTTGGGCATGACCACTTCAGAAACTTATACACAACCTGGTGTACATAACATACGGGGCCTGAACGGAAGCATTTAATATTACAAAGTAACATAGAAAAACATCCATTGAGCTAAAACTAACATGCCAGGATCACATACGTGGGAGCCATTTATCTATATACATACACATACACATAAATGAGCATATATCCGAACATTGGTAAAGAAATGGGGTATATACATACATTTTAACCTTAGGTAAATAATTATAGGGCAAGCCAAAATCTTAACAAAACTTCACATAAATGCATGGGCTTGGTCTGGGAGTCTGGGCATACTGAGGTTGACAATTGAAGGGTGAGCATCAAGGGTTAAGACGGACTTCCAAAGTGATTACCTACAGAACAGACATAATACAAAGTGAGCGAAGCTCAATGAATAATAGTACATAAATGATTAATGCTCAACTTGAAGTATAATACATATCAATGCATACATAAATAAAGAGGGCATAAGGTTAATTGATTCTGCACTAATTTCATAACGGCCTTAGGCCCAGTCTTGAAACATAATGACTTAAAACATAATATCTTGAAACATAATGGCTTTAAGCCCTTGAACAGAGTGGCATGAAAGCCCTTGAAACATATGGCATGAAAGCCCTTGAAACATGTAGCATGAAAGCCCTTGAACATTTGGCATGAAAGCCCTTGAAACATGTGGCATAAAAGCCCTTGAAACATATGGCACGAGGCCCTTGAAAAGTTGGCATAAAGCCCTTGAAAGATTGGCATAAAACCCTTGAAACATATGGCACGAGGCCCTTGAAACATATACATATATTGTCATACCATAAATGGAAATAAATCATACATGGTCTTTATGCATATTCCTTATGCTTGAACCATAAACAGAAATTAGAAGTCATACTCGTAACATACTTGAACTTGTAACGTACATGAACTTGTAACATGCGTATACTTGTAACATACTTGATCTTGTAACATATTTGAACTTGTAACCTACTTGAACTTATAACATACATGAACTTGTAACCTACTTGAACTTATAACATACATGAACTTGTAATATACTTGAACTTATAACATGCGTAAACTTGTAACACACGTAAACTTGTAACATACGTGAACCACGGTATTATGACCCCCGGGTAAGGGCCTTGCGCCTAGGATACCTTAAATACCTTTATATAAATGAACAATCATTCAGTGATTCAAAACGTAACATGTTAGAGATTAGGGCATTTCTTGTCATATCATGATATTATCGTACGCTTAACGAAGATAGAATAATTCACATTCTCATGAAGGTCACATAAAAATGTTAAACTTTTGCCCTTATGTCGTGGTTTTTGAATAACTTCCAATTCACACGAATACTCATAGCTTTCCAATTATTCTGATTCTTCGAAGGTGTCTACACTTGATAGCCTATAACTGTCTTATATTTATTCAAAATCCATTCTTCAAGGATGAACATAATTTCTCTTTATTCCTTAAGAAACGGCGTAGTTCACTTGGTCTATTAATTAGTAGCATATAGAAGCATACACCTTTGTTTGATTGTTCAACATAGTTGACTTGTAATTAAACCGTCTGTTACATCATTCACATGAGTTAACATAGTTAACTTAAGTCTAATAGGACATTCCTGATAATTATTAACAAAAGGTAAGCACATTATACAGAGTGAATGATATCAGAGATACGTGAATACCATGGTTCCATAGTGCTTATACGTTCCCTTGGTTTGTCATGAATCACTATAGCTATTTTGCAAACAACGTTAGTATTCTTTATCAACAGTAATAAAATGTACTGCGCAATAATGCCCTTAGATTTTCCAATCAACATACTATCAACATGTTTATAAGAATCATTAGTGATAATTGAACGTACGACTACCGTACTACTACTCACAGCGATCAGCTCCCGGTAGCAGTGGGACGATGTCCTCGTCTCGACCTACAAACAAAATGTACATAGCAGGTTATGAGGATAAAACCAATCTCTTTCTTATTCCTTAATCAATAGTCATGGTGGTTCTAAATTCATTAGTCCTCCATTGGTTATAATCCATGCCTCAGAAAATAGGAGGAATTGATAGGAAAATAGTTTAAGTGAAGAAATGGTACAAAATCGGTAGACAGAAAGTGAGCAACTCTCACTAATTTGGGCATAACTATTTCTGTAGTTAGAATTTGAAATTGAGACCACCACCATTGGAAACTAGACTTCCGGGGCTTGATTTTAGGCTTAAGAATCACTCAAAACGAAGTCCGGATGCAAAAGATATGCTTGTTCAAAGTTGGCTGGACAGAGTTGTCTCCGCACGTGCGGGGGAACAGTGCCGCACGTGCGGCCCTGGACAGTTTGCAGTCCGAAAATGGCTGAAAATTTGGGACTTCTCATTTTCAAAATCAAACCTTAATTACATGTAAATCAAAGCCCAAAACCCTTTAATACATGACCAATTTCACATATTTATTCTCCATCAAACATCATAATCTCAAAATAAACAAATTTAATAACTTTAATTCTTCAATCAAGAAAATACATAGAACCCTAACTCAAATGGGTTCAAAGCTTCCCTTATTATCATGATTTCATGAAATTGATGTCTCAAACATAAGGATTCAAGATAATTGATCTTACCTTAGTTCACTCTTTGATTTGCTCATGGTTCTCTTTAATTTCTCCAAGCTTCCATGGTTGCTCTCCTTCTTCTCTCCAATTTCTTCAAGCCATCTTCAAGCTCTCAACAATGGTGAACCCTCTCTCCCACTCTCTCTTGGCCTCTCTTCTCACGGGTCTTCCTCTCTTCTTAGATATTTTGAGCTCCAAAAGATAAGCCCTACTCTTATAACTCATATACACCCATATAATTAACTATATAAGCTTTATCACAAATATGGAGGGCCAAACACGCCCTTACGAATCGCGCAAAATTAAATTTCAATTAAACTTTCCAGATGACTCTAAAAATTACGATGATCATAAATATGTCCCCAGTTCCGGTTTCTAAAGCCTCTAAGGCCTTCAATTTGCAGTACCAAATTAACCACCCAAACGCACATTAACGAATCAGACAAATTAGATTTCCAATTAAGGTTCCCAAATAGTTCTAAAAATTTCCATTAACATATCCAAGTCCTCAATTGTGATTTCTGTACCCGTAAAGGTCGGTAATTTCAATTTTAAAGTCGTGGCTCAACAGATAATTCCTCAATTTGAACACATATCCTTAAATTAAAATGCATTAATCCATAAGGCCGTAAAGGTAATCTCTAATACGGATTTTGGGGTCATTACAATTACAATTCTCAAATAACTGAGTTACAGAATCAACACAATTGACATGGCATAGGTAATTTCATTAATTAAGCATAGTATGAAATTACATGTACATATCAAAACTCATAGTTTAAGCTTTACTAAATTCACAACCCAAATAAAACACAGAAGCAATGGTTACATTCACTTGAGCAGCACCATTAGCATGGTAAAACCAACCAATACTATGGTTGTAAACATAATCAATTTCATAACTCCTTGGTTTGCCTTAAGTCGTTCCAATCTATTCATAACTTCATTGTTTCTCTCAAAATCATAATCATATCCTCTCTCATTTTCATTCATCATATGAATAGCTTTACTTATCCTTTAGATATTTGATGCATTCCTAGTAAGAGCTGCTCCCCACGCAAAGTACTCACATATCTTATCTGCATACTTGAAATACAGCCTCCCTAGATTTTTCTTTGATTCTGATATGTACACTGTTGTTTACCCATTGACATGTTAATCCTAATAAGAGCATTTTATGACACAATCAGTTTATTACAAGTAAGCACAAAATTCAAACAAAGATGTAATTTTGTTTAGTCCATACATCTGCAACAAACAAAATTTGTTGTGTTGTGCAAACAAAGATGTAGTTATGCAAATTAACAAGAATTGTGTTGTGTTCCAAATTTTGAATACAACTAGGGTTCCAAGTCACAGAGCAAAAACTCACTTGGTGAAAGTTTAGTTAGCAACAAACAAAAAATAGATGTATAGTACAAATGTTTATGTTTTTTGAAAACACTTTTCTCTAAATCACGAAGATAAGAGTGGAAGATCTTACTGAAGTGCTTTTCAGAGAGTGGTGTATGTATAGTCCCTTAATTTCTTCCGTTTGGGAAGTGGGTTGGCTTTTTGGCTTTTTTGGCTATATGAGCCTGGGCTCAAAAGCTTGGTTTGGGAAGGGCTTTTGGCTTTTTGGCTTTTTTGACTTTTTTGTGAGAGAAGAGTGTAATGATTATGGGGTTGGATGTGATGTTTTGTCTGTTGTGGCTCATGAGCCTATTCTGTCTTTTGTGGCTCATTGAGCCAAAAAAGCCCAATGAGCCCTTGCCAAACCAACAACTTCACATGTTTAAGTTCAAACAAAAAATTGAGAATCTAAACAGACACTATAATTTGAACAGACATTATAAATTACAAACATTATAATTTTATTTTATTTTTTCTACACAAAAAATTAAGAATCCTCTATTGTGGATTTCAAACCTACATGTACCCCCTCTTCTAATATGAACTAAAGTAAAAAAAAAAAAAAACCTATATATATACATATTCCCCTCCCCCCCCCCCCCCCTCCAAAAAAAAAAAAAAAAAAATTTGTTGAGGATGTCAAACTTATTTTGTTTTAATCTTAACAAAGGGATATAAAATGTAAGCAAGCTCAATCCACAACAAGAAATCAAATGGTGATGAATGTAAGATAGAGACTAGAGAGAGAATGTAAGCAAGCTCAATCTCAGAGGAAAAAAAAATTAAATACTGATGAATGTAAGACAAAGACTAGAGAGAGAATGTAAGTAAGCTCAATCTCAAAGAAAAAAAAAATTCAAATGCTAATGAAAAAAAATTGGAAAAAAAATCAAATCCACAACAAACCCTAAGTCATCAAACCCATCAAACTCAATAAATCAAACCACTTATCAAACGCATCTAACAAATGAACAACAAATCAAACCATGACAACAAATCACACACACACACACACACACACACACTGTAACGCCCTCAAATAATAACATAAAGCCCATCAAAATAGACATGCATTGATATAGAAAAGACTAACATTCTTCCATTCATCAGAGTATTCGATTACAAAAAAAAAAAACATTACATGTTAACAACAAAAGCAAATGCCCTACGGGCTTACAGCTTTCCAAGTTAACACTTGGTTACAAAAAAAAGGGGAGTGCTAACTCCATTACACATTAAGCCCTTGGCTTGAATCTACATGTAATACGTCAAAAGAAAATAGACAACAAAAGTCTGTCCGCCTCTAGCCTCCCAAGCTATGTCCTTGGAGGTGGCATGCTACCTGTACCTGAAAATGATGTTCCCATATAGGGTGAGCTACAGCCCAGTAGAAATACACTAAACCAGCTATAAACAATGACTAAAAGATTAGCAATTGATACATGGTCATCACTCACACATCCATTTACATCTTATTAAAATTCCATGACAATCAAGTCTATGTTACAATTCACTTTCCATTTCTTATTTCACATTGAGTTTGAAAACAAGGCTTAGTACTCTGACCAAAACATTTGACGAGATTATAGTTCATCACTAAAACACTTTCGAAATTCAAGGTGGATACACATTTTGGTGTTGTATCCATAACACATAAACCACTTCCATACTTCACAAACGATGATGATATACAATTTAGTGCTATATCAAATCAAACAAACATTTCAATAGATAAGCATATGAGCTATATCAATACTACAACAGATAAGCATATGAGCTATATCAACACTTCAACAGATAAGCATATGAGCTATATCAATACAACAACAAATAAGCATATGAGCTATATCAATACTACAACAGATAAGCATATGAGCTATATCAACACTTCAACAGATAAGCATATGAGCTATATCAATACTACAATGGGAGAACATATGAGCTGCATCCCTGGGTCCATCCCCCATCTTCCCATAACCATTAACCGGTTTAGTGGTACATCCCCCATCTTCCCCTAAACCGTGGAGTACATCCCCCATCTCCTCCCATACACAAGCAATGCAGATAAACACAGGATCATATATACAATCAATCAATACATAAAGTTAATGTATTCTGTCAACCGTCTACACATAATGCATATAGGCACATTGGTCATATACACAATCAATCAATACATAAAGTTAATGTATTCTATCAACCGTCATACTTTATGACACATCCAATTGATTAGTTTTAGTTTGTCTAATCATCATGCATTGTCTATAACAATCAATACTACCCTCCACCGGTAGCCCAAAGCAATTATTTCTAAACAGGAAATAAATGCACAAATGGATAATATATCAACATTTCAATTAGGTGAGCAATAAATGATTTAACTACACCCTTTAGTCCCATACCTTCCCAATTCCAACTTTTCCAATTCATTTCCTCATTTCCTTTAATTAATTATACACATTAATTAATTAAAACAATTAGGGCAAACTTCCTTAATTAACAAAACAACTCTAAGGTTCTATTTTCATCCACAATCCATCATCCATCTCATTTTTCTATACCAAACTTGCATATAGGTTTATTTCAACCAAAACAACAACTTTTGTAAAATTACACAAAAGGCCTAAACTTTCTCAAATTTACCCAACAACACCCAACGTATCAAAATGCTAAAATTCAAAGACAAAGTTCATAAGATGGAGTAGGTTATCCCTACCTCGAAATTTGAGCTCCAACGGAGATGAAGACCAAGACCCAACGTGCTTCAAACCTCAACTTTTTCAGATTAAAACAAAGATCTCAACACCCTCTATCTTTTTAACAAAGGACTTAGGATAGATTCACACTAGAGAGAGATGAAATCCTAGAGAGAAGATAAGTTTAGAGAGAGAGTCGGCTGCTAGGGTTTCAAAAAGAAGGAGATGAAAAAGTGATGTTTAAAATCGCTGCTGCCTGCTGATATAAAACAGGCTCGCTCGAGCGAAGACTTGGTCGCTCGAGCGACCAGACACAGAAAACCTCGCTCGAGCCAAGAAGGTCTCGCTCGAGCCAACAACCTAGAACCTCGCTCGAGCGACAAACTGCTCGCTCGAGCCAACAACTCGAACCTACAGGTCTGCAACTAGATGCATGCTTGAGCGACGGAACGCTCGCTCGAGCGAATAACAAACCAGATCGCTCGAGCGAAGAAAAGCTCGCTCGAGCCAAGAAATGCAACTCTCAGGTCCAGAACCAGACGCAATCGCTCGCTCGAGCGAAGCCACTTGTAGCACGTCCCCGAACGCATCCGGGAGGGTTAAGTCCCGTTCCGTTCATATTGGGGTCACTACAGTTCGGACTCGATTTGTGTTGGTTCTGAATCTTGAACCAAAGAGTCCAAATCCGGCAAATCGTTTGAGAAAACAGATTTTTGAAAAGTAGTGCCAAACATGGACTGCTTTGCCAGATTACAAAGTCGCCACCTAAATATTTTAAAATGGGAAATTTAGGAAACCCTGACTCGGTGCCGAAGGCCACGTGTCCGTCATCACCAAAGTGGTCTTGGCTCGGGAGCTTGGGTACGATCGGGGAAGGTCAGCTATGAGCACCCCCTTTCGCCCGGTCTGAAGACCGGCCTCTACTAACCGTGATATCCGATTTTGAAAACGTTATGTATTCTTATTCCGATTATTAACCTAGAATTACTATGTGATGCACACAACACAAAAGTATAGACTAGATCGCCTAAATTGGAAATAAACATTGCATATCCGTTTTGTCTCGAAAAACGTGTTAAATTTTGCTACTCGCAAGTAGGCTAAAATACGGATTTCAATGAGTTGTTCCAACTCAGACAATCCAACCTTCACCCACAGGCATTCAAACAGTTTATCACACATAAGCATTCAGCCGCATGGTAAGCATACTGTCATGGAAACATTCACACGCATGTGGTATGCTAAAGCGTAAAATACTTACATCGTACTCCGCGCCAAAACAAGAGGCAATAATCCGGTTAGCAAACATGCATGACCTAGTTCATGTTAAGTGGCTAATGCAACACAGGCATAGATGTAATCTAGAGTAGGCTCGGCTAACCCTAAACCTGGCATGTGAAATGCGCGAGTAGCACGTATTCGATTTGGAATTGAAAATTGCAATGCAGTTTGTATGATGTACCGAGCCCGGTGCATGTAAACAAATGCATGGATGCACGCATGCATTGCATAAGGTATGCTAAAATAAACGTGCCCTAGTCTATTACCATAAGCAGGTAAATAAAAGGGAAGAAAGAGGTGGGGGTTGGAAGACATACACCCACTCACACACACTTATTACAGCTTTGCCCTCGCTCGGAGGGACCGAAAGAATATACAAATTAATTAACTACGCAAGCTAATTAAAATATTACAAATTAACTAAATTAATTAAATAAATAATTAATCTAATCAAAGCAGTAAATGCCTCGGGAAGAGGGCTCAAATGCGTCGCGTGCCCGGGACTCGCTCGGAATCGCACTGTCATGCAAGTGTGCCTCTGTTTTCCCTGCTATCCTCCTCTGAAGGCTGCCAAAGTCTCAGAAACACTTCCTTAGGTACTGGAGATCATTACCGGCTGAGGTAGAACACCACCGGCTGAAGGATATGGCCACCGGCACTTAATAAAGCTATCGGCTAACAATTTACTGCCGGTCGGCACTAAACAGTGCCGGCCGGCACAAAATTCCTGCAAAACCTGCAACTCACAGCAGCAGAGGGCAACAACTTGCATGGCAATGTAATTCAAGGCATGTATGCACCAAAACACACTCCTTATCATGTTTTGGACTCAAAGGAAGATGTGCCTCGGTTCTCGGACCACCAATCACGCATTTCCATGCATGATGGCCCAAAGAACCGAGAATGCAATTTTGATTTCAAATGCATGCAAACCACATAGGCACAAAAGGGGCACCAAACCTCTATCAAACTCACTTCAAGAGGCTTGGTATGCATGTCAATGTGGTGAAATCCTAAGTATGTCAACTAGGCATGCAATGTGGACAATGTGATACACTTATGCAAGCATGCAAATAAGCATATAAGGCAAGCATGCAAACCAATGAAATGATGGACTTAGACATGAATTAGGCAACTCAAAATGGGCCTAAAATCAGTGGCCAAAGTGCCTAGAAAATGAGACCAAATGCACACACACACATGCAAGTGTTAAGGCTCAAGACTTAGGCATACAAAAGCAACTCTCATGCACACTTAAAGAGACCAAACATGGGCAACTAGTATGCACTTAAAGCTCTGAAATTCAAGTTAAACATGATGCCAAATCATGCAATGAAGCATGCCAAACAAAGCATGCAAATGGCCTAGGCTCAAGGCAAGTCAATGGGGGTTTGAACCAAACCAAGACAAAGCAATTATGGCATGCATTGATCAACCCAAAACAGATTTTTAGCATGTCAAAATAGGCCCAAAGGACTACTTAGATGGCATCTAAGAGGCTCAAGTACAAAGGCATGCAACATGACCAAAACATGGAGTATTCAACTCATGCTTTTAAAGCATTAAAGAAGCAACTAAAGCATGCATACAAGCACACCAAAAAGTCTGAAATAGCATGCTAGATGGTTCCAAACTATCAAAAATGAAGCAAGCATGGCATGCTACGCACTCATACCCTCAAGGCCAACAAGCCAAATGCAAAGGAGCTATATGATACATGCCAATATCAACCCAAATGGCTATGGACAGAGCTAAAACATGTCAAAATAAGCACACAAGCTTCATGGATCTAGGCCTAAAACATGTTCAAAACAAAGGCATACAACCTATACATGTTAAAGCATCAAATAGGCATTACAAGGCAACTATGCTAAGCATGCATAAGGGACCTAAACCAACTTAAGAACATGTTATATCATGGCAATATAAGCATGGAAAACAAGCCAAACATGTTCAACACACACTCAAGCATGGTGCTCTCTCAAGAGGCAAAACTTGCCCTTTTCAAGGACATCAAGGAGAGGGGGTGGCCCTCCCCTTTCTAGGACTTTATGGCACCATCTCCACCACTGAAATCCCTCAAGATTTCAGTGGTGGAGAGGCCCAAACACACTAGTCCCGGATCTCTCCAAAATAGCACAAAAAGGGACCCTTTTCAAGGTCTAAAGGGGGTCAAACCTCCCCAAACCACTAAGCACTCTTAATATACAATAAAGAGGGTCAAAAATCAGAACTTTTATGTGCCAAACACTAAGCCCAAAAACTGTTCTAAACTAGGTAAAAAAAGGATTGCAAAAATGGGGAATAAAGGGGTAGTTTCTTACCCTTGATGACTATCTTCACAAAGGTTGTTGTGCTTGGTCCCTTGAGCTCCAAATCAGTCAAGAACTTCAAGAATAAGCTCTGATTTTCAAGAATGCCAAGAAAAGGTGGAAGACTAGGTGTGTTAGTGCAATAATATGAACTAAAACACCTAGAAAGCAAAAGAGAAAGGGAGAGATAGGATGTGTATCTATCTTAACCCTAAAACCAAAGCTTGGTTCTCTCTAAAAATGGCTGAAACCTCTCAAGAATTCCCAACCCTAAGCCAAGAAGAAGAGCCTTCCTCTTATAGAACTTGTAAGGCTTACAAGCTAAGCAAACAAGGGCTCATCCCTCCATACACGTGTATGGAGGGGAGGCTACTGGCACACAGCTGTCTGAAAATATCTCAGAAAGCAAGTGCACAGTGTCCGGCAGGCAAAAAATGTCATTTTGACAAAATTGTGTGCCGACCGGCACAAAATAGTGCCGACCGGCACAATATAGTGCCGGTGGCAACACCAGCCAGCCGGTGGCCTCTAGCCACAGCCGGTGGTATGTGGGGATGCCTCACAAAGCATTCCCTGCCCCTCTAAGGCAAAACACAGGTGTCTGGTGCAAAACCGGACACAAAACGGCCAAGTTCGGAGGTCCTGAGGCAAGGCGCGCGAGCCGAGAACTCCGGGAACTCCAAACGAACACAAACATGGATAATCACCGAGTGTTCAAGCGGTGACGTCCAAGTCTTGAGGACGGTCAAAAATGGGGTGTCTACACCACTCTGGCTCGACCCACCAGACACAGAAACTCAACTCTCGCTCGAGCGACCAAACCCTGGCTCGAGCGAAGGTCCAAAAATCTGGACAGCAACACTTGGTTCCAAACACAACCAACCTGCAACAAACCTACCCAACACATCCTATAACTCAAATACAAAGTGTGAAAGGACGTACACAAGGTTTAAACAACTGCTAACATCCACAGAACCAACTCCGGATCACTGTACAACAAGGGTTAAAACCCGTGATCGCTATACACACACACATATATCAATAACAAAATGAGAATGAAGACGGAAGGGACGAAATGGACCTCGTCATCGTCACCTCCCCTTGCTTCACTACAAGAGTCACGTCGACTGCCCGTGTCGCACTCTCTGTTCGTTTCTCGCTACCTCCCATCGCCTTACTGCCGTGTCACGACCCCATTCCGCCCCTAGTAGAATGGTGCCATGATGGCCAGTAATCCGAGATTACCAAAGGCCAGCTTGCAAGGTCACACACAATCAGAGTATACATATGGGGCTTACATGTGCGGAAGCAATAAATTGAAACCTAATTAGTCCATAAGAGCTGTGCATAGATTAAATGAAATGACATACATCTTAACATGGTCTTACAACTTGAATACAAATAAAATAAGTACATAATACATCTTGATCAAAAGGCTTCTTAAGCTGACATATACAAAAGAAATAAACTACGAAGCCAAGAAGCATAATCTTCAAGATGCTACAAAATATGAATCCACAACATCTTGCAAATAATCATGTAGGCGTTACCGCCTTCTTGCTCGTCACCTACATATATATAAGGAGAGGGTGAGCTTGGATACTCAGTGAATGATATTAGTAATAAAGGTTTGAATGAATGATATCAGAGATCTTTATTAAAAAGATACATAGCATAACTTGTACAAACATGGGATGAATCAAGTTCATCTATCAAGTCTTTCAAATATTCAAGGGATGTTTACTAGTATCTACATAATACAAGGGATGACATTCCGGACAAACCCACGTGGTAAACTGTCGGTGGCAAGACAAAGGAGATATCTCAAACAAGGGTGCTAGTTGCATTATTGTCCCTTAGCACTAAGGACTTTCCAAGAATGTCATCAAAACGAATATAATACTTGATACAAAATTAGGGATAATCATTCATGCTTGAACAAACACTTTTCCAAAACGAAACAAGCAAAGCTTTATCAAAACTTTATAACATAACTTTATTAAAAATACCACTCACATAGCTCTTCGGGTGTGGGGATTACAAGCAAGGATCCAAGGCCTACAAGTACATAATAAATCCCATTGAATGCATTTCAAGAAGACAAGAAGAGATGCTCAAAGATGGATATGAAATGCATTCCTAAAACAAACTTTGCATGAGTGTAAATGATCTCGGCATTTCTTTCAAAACTAAGTCAAGACAAAGCAAAACATGTGCTGGGAGTTAAAAAATTGTTTCTCATCTCGGGAAAACATGCTGGGTACCAACCAGGTCTAGGCCGAGGTCCCATACCTCTTGGCCGAGGTATGGTCTCAACGACCACATTCAGGTAAATAGAGTCTGGAAATTCTGGGTTTCTTTTTGAAGAACATGAAGGACATGAATGCTAAAATCATAACTTCTTTATTCAAAATCTGAGATTTCATGATATGAGTTCAAAAGCATGGACTTGGGTACCCGTACTTGAAAATCTTCTTGAAAACAAACACAAAAACATGGAACTTGTTGCAAACTTTCGGATCAAAACCAGACTTTTCTTCAAGAACACAAAAACATCATTTTCTCTTTCTAAACCAAGCTTTAAATCGATGCATGGCTCATGAATTATGCTAGATTATGCAATGTGATCGAATCAACATAAAGAATAACAAGAGTAGATCAAGAATCTAACCTCAAAACACAGATCTAATGGTTCAAGGTGTGAAGATCAAGCTTGGAAATCTATTCTCACTCTAAGAACTCTTCTTCCTCTCTTCCTAGAGCTTCTCTCTCTTCTAGGACAAAGATATAACAAATGATATGTTTTCTCTACTGCCGGCTGACTTAACCCTTCGTCGGGACACGTGGCAACGACTGGTTGGCTCTCCTTAAAAGGTGACCGACTGACAAGACAAGAGCATGACAATGGTGTACAACAAGTAAGGTGACAAGGGCATTCTGACAAGGCAATGACCTCGGGTCAAGACATGGGCTTCAGCAAGAAGGTTTTGATGATCTCAGTTAGGAAGGATAACACTTGACCTAGCTATGCCACACCTCGGCCTAGATGCGCCACACCTCGGTCTAGGTCATACCAGTCCACGAACAAGATCATTAGGTGTAGGGATCAAAGATCTAGGATGTCTAGATGATAACATCTCGGCCTAGATGATGACATCTCGACCAATATGCCAAGGCGAAGGTGGAAATCAACCAAAGTGGTTCCAAAATGGTCCTAGGTATAAGAGGTTCAAAGGTGTGACCGGGGCTTAAGGTGACCTTGGACACACACACACACCAAGCAAGGAACAAAGCATACAAGCAATACTCAAGCAAAATCACATAAGTACAAGACAAGGCGGGGGCCTTTACTTAAGGCAAAGCAAGTCAAAATCTACAATGCAGACCTAACAACAAAAATCATGCAGATGGACACGAACATGGCTAAGATAAGGATGAGGGTCAGTACATGCCGCGTCTCCTTGCCTTGCCTCGCTGTAGGAGTGATGTCGCCTGCCCACGTCGCCTTCTTCGTTCGGGGCCTCTCTGTTCGTCTCTCTGAGAGGGGTTAGGGTTCAATCAACAGACAAACGAAAAAAGGCTGAAAAGCAAAACAAGAAGAGGAGAAAAAAAAAGAAAAAAAAGGAGGTTCAAAACGACGTCGTTTTGAATCGCTGCAAGAACCACAGCAGGAAACCACGACAAAGGATCCAGACTCGAAGTTGGTGGGTAGAGAAATTCATATTTTCAAATTTTAAGATTTGAGGAATTGGATGTTGTGTAGGATAAATATAACAAAAATAGAAAAGGGAAAATTGCACTTCAGTGCAAGTTTTCAACACCAAAAAATATATATATATAAATTAATGTAAAAGTTTATCAATCTTAATAATTAAAGTTATATGTTTTTTCAAAAATTTATAAATATTTTGTAAAAATACCATTGATTTGCAATTTTTCAAAAAAAAAAAAAAAAAAAGGTGAATTACACTAATAGTCCCTATAGTTTGGGGCTTGTGTCACTTTGGTCCCTGACTTTTCAATTATGACACATTTGATCATGAATTTTAAATCTTGTTCCAAATAAGGACAATTGAAGTATCATTAGATTTTTCAAGGGTAAAATCGTCAATTTCATAAAATATAAACTAATTTGACAAAAATAAATGTTAAACAAATATTTTTGAATTTTTTAAAATTATTTCTACCCACTAAAAATAAAATTATGTAAAATTGATAAATCTTTTAGACATTTATTTATTTTTTTACCAAATTAATTTTTATTATGTGTTTAGATGATGATCATATAAAATTAATTTTAAAAAATTAATCATGTAATTTTTATTAATTTTTATCAATTTTACATAATTTTATCATTGGTGGATAAAAATAATTTTTAAAAAATTAAAAATATTTTTTTGACATTTATTTTTGTCAAATTATATTTTATTAAATTGATGATTTTGCCCTTGAAATTAAACAATAGTATCTTCAATTGTCCTTATTTGGAACAAGATTCAAAATTCAGGGTCAAATGTATCACAATTGAAAAGTCGGGGATCAAGGTGACACGAGTCCCAAATTATAAGGACTATTTGTGTAATTTACCCCCCAAAAAATAGGGAGATTGACCAAGAAATCCTATATTTCAGACTTGTAGTCCATATAATCCCATATTTTTTCTTGGAATCCATTTAGTCCTTTTGGATATGCAATGATTCATTTGACTGTCACATTAAAGTGTTACATTTGAAGAATTACGTTAGAGTGTTACGTTTAGAAAAAATACACTACACATTTTTTAATGTGTTATATTTTTTGAGTGTTACATTATGTTAATTGGAGAAATTTTTTAATATGTTACGTTTGAGAAAAATACATGAAAGAATTTTTTTTTTGGAGTTTTACGTTTGAGTGTTACATTTGAGTTTGATTACTACATTGGAGTGACGGAAACGTGATCCAAAAATTGAATCCAACCTCCCTAAGATGATGTCCTCCAATGAGGAAGGGTGGAAACATCTACAAAATTATACTAAAATTTAAAATAAGATCTCACGGTAATGTTGTCAAAGCGAACAAGACCTATGAATGTATTAAAAAATTCATGAGACTAATTAGAGTAATTGATTCTTATATGCAACTTTTTGATAATTTTTCCTAAAAAATAAGATGTGTAATGACTTCTTCTTCTTCTTCTTCTTCTTCTTCTTCTTCTTCTTCTTCTTCTTCTTTTGTGTGATGTAAAGTAAATGGAAACAACCAGCCTAGATGTTCCTTGAGTCTGCTTAACTTACCATAATTCCCTTGCATTGTGTTTCAACAATTGGACCAATTTGTCAGACATTGAGGGTAATCCACCTATATAGAACTACATTTTCACATGAATCTTGATAGTTGAAGCTTTTTTTCTTGGTGCTCACTCACGTGGATGAATTTGTCAAACAATCTAACAAAGACTGGACTGGTAACATATAAACAAGCATCGAATTTTTTTAGTTAATTATTTGAGAACATTTCATTTTAACCCCCAAATTTTGCCTTAATGATCAATTACACTCCAAATTTTGAATAATTTTAATTTTATCTCATTAATTTTTTAAAATTGTATCAATTTATTCCTTATCATCACATTAAAACGAAAAAAGTTTTTTAAAAAAAAAAATTATATTTTGACCTCAAATTTCAAATTATAAATTTAAACTCACCATCTCTCCTTTGTGCACCCCTACAACTTCGGCGGCTGCCACTGCCGGCAGCTAGCCCTCCTCTTCCCTCTGCCACTGCAAAAGCAAGTATAACTTCGTTTTTTTTTATAACTAGAAAGCAAGTGTACCTTAACAACAAAAATTACTACTACAATCAATCCTCTTTGCACCAGGAATGGTGGCAAGAACATGTTCAACAATCGAACAATCGCAATGTTGAGCCAATTCACGAGATAATTTCCTCAACCAAACAACCGAGTTCCTCCCCGTAATCAAGTTCTTTGAAACACTCTCTTTCAATCCACTAATCCAATCCATAACCTCTTCGTTAGTTCGATCCAACCCGTAATCAACATGGTTTGGTAAAAGCCATCAATGAACAAACAGAGAGTCACCAACAACAATGGTCAAATTATTTGCTAGAAATCGACTTGAAATCGGACCTTCAGGTCTCAACGCAGCAAACCTAGCCCTAACTCCATCATTAATATCTTGTTCCAAATTAGGGAAAGCCAAAGGCAACCCACGATACAAATCCTTAGGTTTTCCCAACCCATCACAAAGACTCTTCATTGAATTACCAACACAGTAGCAATCAGCCCAAACCCTAAATTCATCGAGAAGGGTCTTACTAATGAACCTGAAATCGCCGTCGATATTCACGATTTTGTTATTTGCATTCATGGTGACGATTTTCCCACCGACTTTCGCAGCCTTGCGGTTGAGTTTCTCGAGAAAGTGTTGGGTATACCTCCTTATTGGAGGGTGGGACCCAATTAGTTTACTAAAAGGGTTTTAATTTGTTTTGGTTTAGGTATAACATATTTTTATATATTATATCTAATTTTGTGGAGATCCAATTCAATTTGGATGCAACTAGGGTTTTGATTGAAAAGCTCATTAATCAACAATATATATACATATTGTTTATGTTTTTGCTCAGTGGGAGATAAAAGGAAAAAAAGCGGCAGTAGCAAAGTACTTCGGCAACAGTACTGTGTATAACTTTGGGCTTCAATTGGTGTTGTTTGTTATTCTTGATTTGACTTGGTCAATCAAGAATTGGTGCTTTGATTTGTGAAGCAGTTTGGTTCAATTTTCGGTTCTGATTTGGTTCGTTATTTTGGGTCTTCTACAATTCTGGTTCTGAAAATTTTGGTTCATCTATTTGGTGAGGTCTTTCCTCTTTATTTATTTGTGATTATTTGAAATTCACCTAAGGGTGGCTTTGTGAGATCATTGGTGTGTCGTTTGTAATCGTTTGGAAACCTTTTGGTTGATAGTGGAATCGGATTTCGATCCCGTGGACGTACCTCACATTGAGGGAACCACGTAAAAATTCTTGTGTTACTTTTGATTTAATTTTTCCGCATTAGTTTTTATTCTCATTTATTGATTCACTTATGGGGAATCATATATTTTCCCTAACAACTGGTATCAGAGCTCACAGGTTATCTGGGATTATTTATTTGTGTAAATCAATGGAGGGGAATGTAGGTCGTATGTCTAGTTTCAATGGAAGCAATTGGGTAACTTGGAAAACTAAAATGGAGGACCTATTATTTTGTAAAGATTTGTATGGACCCATTGAGGGTGATAGTGGCAAACCCGAAGGTATGAAAGATGATGAGTGGAAGAGGCTTAATCGAAAAGCTGTTGGTGTTATCCGTCAATGGATTGATGACAGTGTGTTTCATCATGTTGCTACTGAAACTTCAGCACATGATTTATGGAAAAAAATTAGAAGGCTTTTATGATAAAAAATCAACCACAAATAAAGTTTTTCTGTTTTGTAAGTTGGTTAATTTAAAATATAAAGATGGCAGCCCCACTCCAGAACATTTGAATGAAATAAAGAGTATTGTTAACCAACTTGCTTCTATGAAAATTATTTTTGATGATGAGTTGCAGGCTTTAATGCTACTTAGTTCTTCGCCTGAAAGTTGGGAGACTTTGGTTGTGACCGTTAGTAATTCGGCACCCGATGGAGTTGTCACAATAGGCCAAGTCACTAGTAGCATGTTGAATGAAGAAACTAGAAAAAAATTAGCGGGTTCCTCTTATTCAGAAGCATTTGTTGTGAGAGGCCGAAGTAAAACAAGGGGGAGGAGTAAGACTCCTCATGGTCGTGATCAAAGCCGTGACAAATCAAAAGATGGTTCTTTTTCAAAGAAAGACATTGAGTGCTATTATTGGCATGAGAAAGGGCACATGAAGTGGGAATGCCGAAAGCTCAAGAATAAGGAGAAAAGGCGTGACAAAAGTGTGGATAAGAAGTAAGAAGACACAACGGCAATTACTACCGATAATCTCACGGTTGTTTGTGAAGATAATTGTATCAATTTTGTGGACCAAGAGAGTAATTGGGTGATTGATTCCGGTGCTTCTTTTCATGTGACTTCTCGAGTTGATTTCTTCACTACCTACACCAAAGGAGATTATGGTTCTGTTCGAATGGGTAATGAAGGTTTGTCCAAAATTATTGGCATGGGTGATGTTTGCTTGGAAACAAATTTGGGCTGCAAATTGTTACTTAAAGATGTGAGGCATGTTCCCGATATTCGCCTCAATTTGATCTCTACTGGGAAGCTAGATGATGAAGGTTTCAACAACAAATTTGGTGATGGAATATGGAAGCTCATAAAAGGTTCTTTGGTGGTGGCTAAGTGCAAGAAGACTCATACACTTTATTCGATACAAGGAAAAATTTGTAAATGTATTGTCAATGCACTTGAAGATGATACTTCTACTGAATTGTGGCACAGACGACTTGGGCACATGAGTGAAAAGGGGCTGCAAGTTTTGTTCAAGAAAGAGCTTCTACCCGGTTTGAAAAGTACACATCTTAAAACTTGTGTTCATTGTTTGGCGGGTAAACAACATAGAGTTTATTTTCATAAAAATGTTGCTTCTAGAAAAGAAAATGTTTTGGAGTTGATTCATTCGGATGTTTGTGGTCCTTTAAAAGTTAGAACACATAGTGGTGCACTTTATTTTGTTACTTTCATTGATGATTATTCAAGGAAAGTTTGGGCTTTTCTACTAAAAACTAAAGATCAAGTTCTAGAAGTATTTAAGCATTTTCAGGCCATGGTTGAAAGAGAAACATGGCAGAAATTGAAGTGCATCCGATCAGACAATGGTGGTGAATACATTGGGCCATTTGATGAGTATTGTCGCAGCCAAGGTATTCGGCACCAAAAGACAGTTAAGAAGACTCCTCAACAAAATGGCGTTGCTGAGAGGATGAACCGCACCATTGTGGAAAGAACAAGGTGTTTGCTTTCATAAGCTAAATTGCCAAGATCTTTTTGGGGTGAGGCAATGAAGACAGCGGTTGATGTGATCAATTTGTCTCCTTCCTATCCTTTGAATGGTGATGTTTCTGAAAGAATTTGGACTTGTAAAGATGTGTCTTATGAGCACTTGAGAGTGTTTGATTGCCGAGCTTTTGCTCACATTCCAAAGGATGAGAGGTCCAAGCTTGCTAGTAAGTCAAGACAATGTATTTTTCTTGGCTATGGGCGTGATGAATTTGGGTATAGATTGTGGGATCCGGTCGACAAGAAAGTCATTCAAAGTCGTGATGTTGTGTTTCTTGAAGACCAAACAATTGAAGACTTTGGCAAAGGTGATCAACCGGAGCCAAAAACTAGTGATCTCATTGACATAGATCCATCTCCTTCATCTTCAGTTGATGATGAAAATGGAGGAGATGTGCAGCCACCTATTGAAGAAGTGGAGGATGATACTAATCCTAATGAAGTTGAGCCAGAAATTGAGAAAGAGCATCTAACTCAAGAGCCGCCACCACAACTTGAGTTGAGGAAATCTACAAGGGACCGACAACCTTCAAGAAAGTATCCTCCCAATGAATTTGTGTTGATTTCCGATCAAGGGAAGCTTGAGAGCTATTCTGGACTTCCCCGAACGCCCCAGGAGGAGATCCCGTTCTGTTCATATTTGGGTTCACTACAGTTCAGGACTCAAATTGTCACGGTTCTTAATCTGAACCAGAGAGTCCAAATCCAGCAAATTGTTTTGAGAAAACAGATTTTTGAAAGAAGTGCCAAAAATGAACTGCTTTGCCAGATACAGAGTCGCCACCTAAATATTTTTTAATGGGGAATTTAGGAGATCCTGACTCGTTTGCCTAAGGCCACGTGTCCGTCATCACCAAAGTTGCCTCGGCTCGGGGACTTGGGTACGATTGGGGAAGGTCAGCTATGAGCACCCCCGCTCGCTCGATCCGAAGATCGGCCTCTATTAACCATGATATCTTGTTTTGAAAACATTATGCATTCTTATTCCGGTTATTAGCCTAGATTTACTATGTGATGCACGCAGCAGACAAGTATAGACTAAATCGCTTGAATTGGAACAAAACATTTCATGTTTGTTTTTTTGAAAGTGGTTTGCTACTCACAAGTAGGCTGAAAATGCAGATTTTGCCACCCTCAAGTGGGCTTTAGAAAAAGATGGTTTTGCTATTATCTAGTGGGCTTAAAACTCACAGTTTAATGCCTTATTCCAATTCGGGTAATTCAACCTCCACCCGCAGGCATTCAAGCAGTTATATCACATTAGCAAATAGCCTTATGGTAAACATGCTGTCATGGCAACACTCACATGCATGCAAGGATGCTAAAGCGAAAAGACTTACAGAGTACTCCAAGCCAAAACAAAAGCTATGTTAGAAATCCATGCATGATCCTAACTATACAGAAATGCCTAATGCAACACATGCAGGAATGCAACTACAATAGGCTCGGCTATTCTAAAATGACATGTGAAATGCTACAGCTAACACGTATTCAATTTGGGATTGAAATACAAATGCAGTTAGTATGATGCGCTGAGCCCGGTGCATGCAAAACGAATGAATGTATGCAAACATGCTGTCATAAGGATGCTAATTGAAACATGCCCTAAACTAACCATCGAAAGCTAGTAAATAAAAGGGAAGAAAGAAGCAGGGGTTGGAAGACATGCACACACGCACCCACACTTATTACAATTACGCCCTCGCTCGGAGGGACCAAAAGAATAATGCAGTCCGAATAATGAATCAACTATCCTAACTAATTAATTAACAAATTAATCACAAAAATAATTTAAATGTGAAGCTAGAGAGAGTGCCACAGCTCTGCCTTGGAATGCGCGAATGATGCATGCTTGACTCGCCCCGCTCGGAAACTCGCTGCCATAGCACTGTTGCCTCTGTTTACACTACCCTGCTCCTCTGAAAATTTTCACAAGTCCCAAGGATGTTTCTCTGAACACTAGGGAGCATCACCGACCAAGTGGGAACACCACTGGCCGAAGGGAATGGTCATTGACCATTGGTTGGGCCATCGTCTAATTGTATTTGGTCGGTCGGCACTCTAAGTAGCTGGCCGGCTATTTCTTCCTGCAGAATCCTGCAGTTGACAGCAGCAAAGGGCAAGCAGTGTATGGCATGGAATTTTCAAGCAAATGTGAGCATGGCCACACTCCCTATCATGCAATGGACTCAAGGGAGCATGGCCCTCGACCCTCGGGCCATCAATTATGCATTTCGATGCATGATGGCCTAAGAGGCCAAGTTTGCAACTTAATGTAAATGCATGGAACAAACAAATGAATGCCAACACCCTATCATATTGAGATCAAGGGCATCGGCGACCAAGGATTGAGACGTGTTGCGTCACTTGGAGTACGAACACTCCTCACCCCTCATGCTTGGTTTGACACCCCAAACCAAGCAATGCAATGCATGTATACAAACATGGCTCAAAAATGCAACATGAGGCTAAGATGCAAAACATGCCAAATGCAATGCAATCTATTATGCAAGCATGCAATGTGCTAAGCATGCAAGAGGCAATAAAATGCAATTTAACATGTGATGCAAACATGGTGCAATGCAAGCATGTAACTAGAGGCAATATGTCAAACATACAACCATGTACAGGAATGGACTTAGACTGAAATGGGAGGCCTCAGCCACACCCTAAAACAGTGGCCAAAGGTGGTGCAAAAGGGTACAAAATGTCAAGCAAACAAGCATGCCAATTGGTCCAAGGTTCAAAGCTAGTCAAGATGCTTGAGCTACGGCCATGTCAACCAAGCCCCGCAAGGCCAAGATGTCATGACCCAAACCCGGCCCTATGGGTTTAGCACCGTAACCGGCCAGTAATCCGAGATTATCGAAGGCCTGCTTAACAGTAGTACAGTAAAACAGAGTTCAGGGCCTGGCGGAAGCCAATACAGTAAATAAATAATGTCCATTGAGCTGTGACAGTCTGTATGCCAAAAAGATTTTTCATGCATTCTCACATTCAAACAGTACAGTCTATACAAAATTTACAGTCACACAGTACAGGGACTTAATCCCTTGATAACAGTACAATTAGTAGTTGACAGTCTATACAGTAATCCAAACAGTACGGAGATAGACGGGGGAAAAACAAGACACCCCAAAGCCATAGCATGGCAACTCGGAACCTCGCAGTGAGGCACATAGGCTGGCTTGACAAAACTGGAGTCTAACCCACACTCCTAGCTCCGGTCTGGTGGCTGAGCACCTACATATATATATAAACAGTGAGCTAAAGCCCAGTGAATAACATAATGCGTAAAGAGGTTAAGAATGAAATGTCCTTACAGTAATGAAAACAGTTCATTAAGCAATAATCCAGTCTTTCAGTCAGAACAGTTATTCAGTCATATGTGGTACATCCATTAGCATAGCACTAAACAGTAGGTCTTAAGGACCGAACAGTAATGATGGCCATCAATCAGTAAACAGTAATGGTTCCACGAGGGAACCGACAGAGATCTCTGTAACAGTAACAATAACAGTATACAATAGTTGCTAAGGATGCCACAATACATTTCAGAATATAGGACATACATTCAATCAATTAACAATAATTATTTCAGAAAATAATTCTGTTAAACAGTCAGAAAACATTCTCAGTTGAACATATCTTTACACAATTGTTACTCACAGAGTTTGGGCTACAATATGCTAGAGCGTGTCTCCCCGATCGCCAACCCTACACAGTTCACAGGTTGAACACACACTAAGCTACACAGTTGGGAAATATCATAATTAAATCCCTAATTTGCCTTGGTGTATTCTACATCTATATCCTCATCAAGATGCCTTAAACTAGGCCTAAGAATGCCTAGAATGGGATGAGGATGCAAAAATACACTTAGAAAACATTTTGCAAAGTTTGCTGAAAATAGGAGCCTCGCTCGAGCGAGCCTTCCTTCGCTCGAGCGAGCTTCCAAAATCAAAGGCTTCGCTCGAGCGAGAAATCCTTCGCTCGAGCGAGCTGCTGAAACAGTAAAAGTACTGGATGCTGAAATTTTACGCTCGAGCCACCAATCCTACGCTCGAGCGTAGCTTCGAACAAAGGTTGGTCGCTCGAGCGAAGAATCCTTCGCTCGAGCGAAGAAGCCAAATTCTAGAATTTCCAGATTTGTCTCCTAAGCTCAAACCAAGCATTCTTTCACTCAAAACTCGACCTCTTGGGCCCAAATTCTGGAAAACACATCTAGATTCAATGTATAACAAGTTTCAAAGCTCAATTTATGAATTCAAGCCCCAAAGGTGAGTCAATTAAAACCATTTTTCAAACCCATTTTCATGAACATGGAGAAATGCAAACATGCATGAAATTAAACCATTTCAAAGCTCAAATTTGATGTTCTAGTGAGCCATTAATACCAAAAACAAGTTGAAATCATGGACTAAGCTTAAACATGAGCATGCATGTACAATTCTACCATGAATTCAACTCAAAACTCATCCTTACAAACATGCATGCATGAATTCTAGCATAATCTTACATGTATGAGTTAGAACAAGACTTAACTCTACAATTAGGCAAGGATCATGCAAGAATTAGCTTAAACTCTCAATTAGAGGGTTGTATTCACTTACCTAAGTCTTCAATTTCAAGTGTAGAGGCTCAAACAAGTAAGAACTCTTCTAATCTCCTTAATTTCCAAGCAATATCATAAAATGAACTCAATTCTCTCCCCTTTCCTCTCTTGGTCGGCTAGGTGTGAGAAAAAGGCTGATGAAGTGAAGTTATTCAAGTGTAAACAAGTCTCTAATTGTGTAGGATAGTGGCCCACTTAGTGGCATGTTTGGTAAATAAGGCAATTTATATGTTTAGCTTATTTTAATCTAATTTAATCATACCTAATCACGTTTTCGATAAATATACCATTAAATCACACAAATCCTACTGATCATGAAACACTAAACAATTCTCAGTTCGGCTGCCGATAAGGCCTTCAATTTGTAGTTTAAACATAAAAACACGAACAGATAATCAAATAATTGAAAAGATAAAAATGCAATACAATAAACATGCTCAGTCAATTCGGTTCCAATTTTCAATTAGTTCGTTCGGTACTTCAGGTAGTTCAATTATCAGTCATAAGCAGTCCAGTTTAACAGTAATCAGTAGGTAATTCAGTGGTTTATCGGTAAACAGTATGGGGGTTGTTACACAAGATGACTGAAGACAGTCTAGGGGCAGACCAAAATATGACTAGGACATGCATGGAACATGGTCAAATCATGCCAAGAAATGGGCCCAAAACAAAAGGCATGCAAAGCCACCAAGTGGAGCATTACTCTACACCTACCCCAACCACTCATGGCATGGACTAAGCAACCAAAAACAGATTTTCAATGCATCAAAATACACCCAAAAACCCTCTGATATGGCAGCCCAAATGACCTAAACACAAGGCATGCACTATGACCCTTTTTAAGGCACAAAAGAATAACCCTTCAAGGCATGAATGGGGTGATGAATGCAAGCATATGAACATGGATTATGGACTGAAATATGATCTCCAATGATGCCAAATCAAGAGAATGAGCTAGGCTAAGCATGCTAGTGACCCACACCCTCAAGGCTCACAAGCCAAAATGCAAAGAGACTAAACCAAACATGGCAAACTCGACCAAATCAGTACCCAACAGTCCTTGAGCATGGCAAAATAATGCTAAAACCTTCATGAAGTTAAGCTAGAACATGCAAGAATCATGGCCTAAATGCATGGCACATTTCTAGGCAAAATGGGGGAATGCAAGGCAAGTATATTAAGCATGAAAGGGGCCATTAATTTGACCAAAAACAGAGGCATAATATGACCCAACAACACTTAAAAACCTCTGAAATGAAGCCAGGAACGACTAATCATGTATGCTACCCTTATGAGCCAAAAACAAGGACAAAAGAGAGACAAAGGGAGAGGGGTGTCCCTCCCCTATGCAAGACCTCAAAACCTCTTCTTCACCATTGAAAATCCACTGGATTTCAGTGGTGAGAAGGCCAATACACAATGGATACCAAAGCTTAACAAAGAGAGCACCAAAAGGGCCAAACAAGGCCTAAGAGAGGGAGGTCGACCCCCAACACCAAAACCACCTTAATGAAGTATCTTAAGCATGCAAATACAAGACTTTTTTCAGTTATACACAAAGTCTAAAACAGCATGCAAGATAGGTTAAAGACTAGTGCAAGATTGGGGAATCTAAAGCAAAAGTGTTACCTTTGAAGAACCCTTGAAGAACAGCAAGGTCAGCCACCTTCTTCTGATCAAAACTGACCCAAAACTTCAAGAACAAACCCTCAAGACCTCCCAAGTCGAAGTATGGTGTAATGGTGTGTGTCTTAGTGCAAAACCATGAACAAAATACACTTTTAGGCCCTTAAACACACACAAATGAAGAGAGAGAGAGAGAGGGAGATATAGAGAGATATATATATCAGATATATATGTGTATTAGGTCTGGATTTGCTGAACCCCTTCAATGGAGAGGGGAGGTCTCCTTATATAAATAAGGCAAGGTGCCAAGCTTCTAAGAGAAGCTAATAAAAGAAGGGTCAAAGGGGCCAAGCTTCCAAGAGAAGCTAACCCAAAGGTTCAAGCTTCTTGAGGAAGCTAAGACAAAGGTCCAAGCTTCCTCAAGAAGCTTGAGCAAAGGGTGCAAGTCTTCGCCAAAAAGCTTGAGTAAAAGGGTGCAAAACAGCCACACACGTGTATGGGGGCAGGGTCTATGCACTCCAGCTGGCACAGCTGGCATGCACCATGCCTGAAAAAGGCAAAAAGGTGGTATCGGCCAGAAAAGGAGACAATTAGCCAAATATATGATCGGCCGGCTACAATAAATGGCCGGCCTGCTACTTATTTGGTCGGCCGGCTAAATTGATGGCCGGTGGGTGGTTGCCAAGGCCAAAAAGTGGTCGGTGGGTGCCTAGATTGAAGCCCCAGAAGTTAGCTTTCCAATGGCGCAAACCTTGCATTAAAATTCCTCCTGTGCAAAAATTTATGCCCGTTTTGCTGAAGCCGCGCAGATTCGATCTAATCGGATGGATCCCCTACTTCAACCAATCATATCTCCCCCATCCGGACTTGGCTTTAAGAGATTCTTGAATACAAAATGAAGCCCCGGAAGTCTTCTTTCCAACGGAGGTGGCCTCATAGCTAAAATCCAAGTATGCAAATGAATAAGCCCGATTCAGCGAGGGCTGCTCGACTCTCTTTCCTACCCGGATCCTTGCCGAACTTCTTCTCCAACTTGCTTTCTCTCCTCTTCTCCTCTTTTCTTCAACTTCAAACCCCTAAGTAAGGTGTTTTGAAAGATTTTTCAAAGATTTCATCTCTCTTTTATTCATTTCCACTTTGTCTTTGCTCGGTTTATCGAAAAGCGCATTATTTGACAAAATGTGAGCCTCGGAACATTGTAGAAACTTTATTTTCAAAACATTTTGAAAGAGAGGGTTTTAAGATCTAAAATCTTTTGATCAAGATTGTTTTGATCCAAAAGGGGGATGAAGTTGGGATTTGACTCTCTCATTGCCAAAAAAATTGAACCTTTGCCCTGCATACCTTTCTCCACCAAGTAAACCATCAGTAACGCCCAAGTCTTGAGGGCGGTCAAAAATGGGGTGTCTACAGCTACCAAGAACCAATTGAGCATGCAAAGAAAGGTGATTGGAAAAAGGCCATGGACGAGGAGATGAATTCCTTACTTGAAAACCAGACTTTTGATTTAGTAAAGTTGCCTAAAGGGAGGAAAATTCTAAAAAATAAGTGGGTTTTCAAATTGAAGAATGATGGCAAGAATCTGAGGTACAAGGTACGTCTTGTTGTGAAAGGTTTTGGGCAAAAGAAAGGTATTGACTTTGATGAGATTTTTTCGCCAATTGTGAAGATGTCTTCTATTCAGGTTATACTTGGCATGGCTGCAAGTATGAACCTTGAAGTTGAGCAACTTGATGTGAAGACCGCATTTCTTCATGGTGATCTTGAAGAAGAAATTTACATGGAGCAACCGGAAGGTTTTGTGGAAAAAGGGAAAGAGAAATTTGTTTGCAAATTGAAGAAAAGTTTGTATAGTCTCAAGCAAGCTCTGCGGCAATGGTACAAAAAATTTGACTCTTTCATGATGAATAATGGTTTTTTTAAAACCACTTCGGACCATTGTGTGTTTGTGAAAAATTTCCCAGATGGCAAATTTATTATTCTTTTGCTTTATGTTGATGACATGTTAATTGTGGGTCAAGATTCTACCATGATTAATAAGTTAAAGTTAGAGTTGAGTAAATCTTTTGCTATGAAAGATTTGGGACCGGCAAAGCAAATATTTGGTATGAAAATTGTTCGTGATCGCAAAGAGGGGCAGATTTGGTTGTCTTAAGAAAGCTATATTGAGAAAGTTCTTGAGAGATTCAACATGGATAAAGCAAAGTCGGTTGGTTGTTCACTTGCGGGTCACTTCAAACTTAGTTCGAATCAATGTCCTACAAGTGAGAAAGACATGGAAGAGATATTGAAAATTCCTTATGCTTCAGCAGTTGGTTCTTTGATGTACGCCATGGTTTGTACAAGGCCGGATATTGCTTACGCTGTTGGTGTGGTGAGTCATTTTCTCTCTAATCCAGGTAAAGAACATTAGGTAGCGGTAAAATAGATTCTAAGGTATCTTCGAGGGACTTCAAAGGTGTGTTTGTGTTTCGGGGATGGTAAGCCGATGCTTGATGGGTTCACAGATTCTGACATGACCGGTGATGTTGATTCTAGGAAATCTACTTCGGAGTATTTGATGACTTTTGTAAGGGGAGCTGTGGCATGACAATCTAAATTACAAAAATGTGTTGCTCTCTAAACTACAGAAGCTGAATTTATTGCCATTACAGAAGCTTGCAAAGAAGAGTTATGGTTGAAGAAATTTTTGCAAGAGTTGGGTTTAAAGCAAGAAAAGTATGTGCTTTATTATGATAGTCAAAGTGCTATTCACTTGAGTAAAAATTCTACTTTTCATTCGAGATCGAAACACATTGATCTGAGATACCATTGGATTCGTGATGTGTTAGATTCGAAATAGTTACAACTCGAAAAGGTTCATATAGATGATAATATTTCAGATATGTTGACAAAGACTTTGTCGAGGGACAAACATTTAAAGTGTCGAACTTTGGCGGGTATGGTTGATTTCTCCACCTAAGTCGGTAGGGGGAGAATTGTTGGGTATACCTCTTTATTGGAGTATGGGACCCAATTGGTTTACTAAAAGAGTTTTAATTTGTTTTGGTTTAGGTATAATATATTTTTATATATTATATCTAATTTTGTGGAGACCCAATTCAATTTGGATGCAACTAGGGCTTTGATTGAAAAGTTCATTAATCAACAATATATATACATATTGTTTATGTTTTTGCCCAGTGGGAGATAAAAAGAAAAAAAGCGGCAGTAACAAAGTACTTCGGCAACAGTGCTGTGTATAACTTTGGACTTCAATTGGTGTTGTTTGTTATTCTTGATTTGACTTGGTCAATCAAGAATTGGTGCTTTGATTTGTGAAGCAGTTTGGTTCAATTTTCAGTTCTGATTTGGTTCGTTATTTTGGGTCTTCTACAACTCTGGTTCTGAAGATTTTGGTTCATTTATTTGGTGAGGTCTTTCCTCTTTATTTATTTGTGATTATTTGGAATTCACCTAAGGGTGGTTTTGTGAGACCATTGGTGTCTTGTTTGTAATCGTTTGGAAACTTTTTGGTTGATAGTGGAATCGGATTTCGATCCCGTGGACGTACCTCACATTGAGAAAACCACGTAAAAATTCTTGTGTTGCTTTTGATTTAATTTTTTCGCATTAGTTTTTATTCCCATTGATTGATTCACTTGTGGGGAATCACATATTTTCCCTAACAGAAAGTAGATCTTGATTTCGTCGCCACCACGATCGATGATATCATAGACCTGGACGAAGGTGGCGGAGCCACCGATCTAGCAGTCGGAGAGGTCGATGAGACTGGCGAGTCAAAGGGCTTTTTTGGATTTTTGGAGGTCACTATGTAGATTGTTGATGGTGATGAGGTGGCCCATCGAAAAGTATGTGGTCTGTAATGAAGGTGAGGGGTCAGAGTTAGGGTTTGGAGGTATGAAGAGGCCACTGACTGAGAAGTCAACGAAGGTGTCGATGAATGAGGAGAGAAGGTGAGAGAGGTTTTTCCAGGTAATGTGTTGTGTGTCTGCCATTTTTTTTCCCTCTCTACAGTGTGTACGGTAAAAAATAGAGAAGAGAAGTTATGGTTTTTGTTGTTAAGGTATACATGTTTTTGCAGTGGCAGACGAAGGAGGAGGGCTAGACGAGGAGAGAGGGTGAGTTTGAATAGAAAATAGTGAGCTTGAACCTATAATTTAAAATTTGAGATCAAAATATAATTTTTTTTAAAACTTTTTCTATTTAAATGTGATGGTAAAGAGTAAATTGATATAGTTTTAAAAATTTGGGGAGTAAAATTGAAATTATTTAAAGTTTGGGTGTGTAATTGATCATCGAGGTAAAGTTTGGAGGTTAAAATGAAATTTTCTCATCGATCAGCTCAGGGTCCCAAGATTAGTCGAGGTACGACACTCCGAAAGGGTGTTAGCCTAGACACTGGATTATCAAAAAAAAAGAAAAGAAATTTTCTCTAATTATTTTTAATTAATTACTCTTAGCATTCTTGTACTTACATAAAAAATTATTTTGGTTGTTTTATTTTGAATTGTGCCAATCAATTAGGCATATTTTAATTCAAATTGCAACATCATCTTTTCATCCACCTACCATTAATTAAAAGTTGACGGGCCAAAATGAGACTTTGGTATAAGCGTAAAGACTAAAGTGACATTTTAGTAAAAGCGTAGGGTGTCAATGAGATGAGAAAAATGTCGCGTATTGCTCATAGGATAAATTCCATCAATCTTATTAACACCAAAATGAAAGAAAGTTACAATTTGACATAATTGAAAAATAGTTGACTGTTATAATTGAAAAATAAAAAATAAAAATTAAATTCAGTGTCAAACATAGGGATACAAAGTGAAATTTAGCTAATTTTTTTGGTAAGTAAATTATTAGTACCTAGCTCCAAAAAAAAAAAAGTTAGTGCTATTTTTTTTGGAGGGGAAAGGAGTGTTAAAATGGCCCATAGCCCATGGGTGGCCTGTTTGGGCCCGGGCCCTAGCTCAGTCTGAGCCCTTGGGCCTAGCCGTGGGCCATCATTTTAAATCCCGGCCTGATCCATTGGCCCGGCCTATCGGCCCACTTAAAGCTTGCCCTGAAACCTAGTTCGCTCAAGGCCCAGTGTCTTTTTTAGTGGAAAATAATAAAATTTTAATAGAAAAAATTTTAAAAAACAAAAAAAAATGGTCAGGCCTGCCCAAGCCCATAGCCAGGCTGGAGGTTCGGCCCGCCTAAGGCCCAAATATCCCTGGGTCTGGGTCTAGTTTTTTAGCCCGTGACTCGGACCGACCCGACTCGAATTTTAGCGGGAACCTGTGAGGCCCGACATGGGTCAGGTTGTGCCTGAGCCAAGGTGGACCGGGCTGGACCAGATTTACACCCCCAAGCGGGTTGATTTGTTTGCAGTAATAAAGCATCATTCACCCCATATTGGTCAGCTTGTTGACAAAATCCCCAACCTTGTTGAAAACATACATCAATAACATATGAAGGCGGGGTTGTTTACAATAATAAAGCATCATTCACCCCATATTGATCAGTAGGCCTGGAAATGGATCGGATTCGGATCGGATCGGATCTGTCAAAATCCGAATCCGATCCGATTAAGACAAACCCGAATCCGATCCGAATCCGTTTAGTTCATATCCGATTATAGATATCCGAATCTGATGATTTTGGATATCCGATCCGATAATCCGAATCCGATCCATTTATTTATTTATTGAGCTACAATTTTATATAATTTGGAAAAAAATTTCATTTTGTGTTTTTTTATTCAAATTGAGAATAATCGGATCGGATTATCGGATCGGATCGGATTTTTGCATATTCAATCCGTTTAATAAACGGATTAAATGGATTCGGATTATCGGATCGGATTTTTTGTAAACGGATTCGGATTATCGGGTCGAATTCGGATCGGATTCGGATTAAATCCGATCCATTGACAGCCCTATTGATCAGCTTGTTGACAAAATCCCCAACCTTGTTGAAAACATATGTCAATAACATATGAAGGGGGAGTTGTTTACAGTAATAAAGCATCATGCACTCCATATTGGTAAGCTTGTTGACAAAATCCTCGACCTTGTTGAAAACATACATCAATAACATATGGGTGGTTGGTAACTCGGCAAAGGCCTTGGGATTAAGTCTCCAAGTTTCAGGTTCAAAACTTTTTTGGGCCAACTCCTGAAGGTAGCACAGTTGGTTGGAAGGTTAGCCTCAAATTGTTACTACCACAACATTTGGTATGGGTCTAATACTTCCTAGCTGTGCGAGTCCTGACTTCTGTGCGAATCCTAACTTAAGTGGAGCTTGTCTTGGGAGGTCTATGCGAATCCTAACTTAAGTGGAGCTTGTCTTGAGAGGTTGGGGCAAGTTCCCAGGTTATAGTCTCCTTTTTCAAAATGGACAATAGGCACCTTAGTGATCTCTGTAAAAGGCGCTACCCTAGATCTGTGGGAGAGTGAAAGAATTTTCCTATAACAAAAATATATATATATATATGTATGTATATATATATTAACAAACCAACCAAAAACTTATGCTTCTTGTTTTTCACATGTACGAGTGTGAGCACACGTGAAGTAACCACGGAGATCAGAAAAATGGGAAAAATTTGGAGACATAAAAACATGATATAGAGAAGTAATATCAATCACAACCGGCATATGATATTATTATTTTAAAAAAAAAAATTACAATTGAGAATAGTGAATCTGATGTATCAGGAATAGTATAATATTACTATTATATTTGATAGAGATAAATTTACCTGGCCATAGCTAGCACTGAAAGACCACCACATAAAGTGGTCGAGCATAGTAAAGCTGAGCAAATTGGCCAAGATTGAAGAATGTGACCTTGGAGTAGGAGTGCAACTTACGCGAATTTGGATGGGTGGAGAAGTTATTCAAACTCAGCTTAAGTTAGGTTGAAACATAGTTAAGCTCGAATTGTAACTCAAGTTGTTTGTTGAAATCCGACTCGAGTTAAACTCGAATTACTTAAGTTGTCCGAGTTACAAATAAATTTAGTTTTATTTATATATATTTTTTTATTTTTTATTTTTTGGTGTACGTGTGTGTAGCTAAATTATTAATTTGTTCAAATTAGACTTTATTTGCATTTTGTTAGAAAATCATTAATAACATCAAAACAAATAATTTGTGATCTTTACAATTTATGAGTGGAAATAAAAAAATGTAAGATTTTGTATTGTGTTACTAGTTTATATAATTTATATTTAGGCCTCGTTTGGGAATCTTCCTGTTTAGCCAAAAAGTCAAAAAGTTATTAAAAAGTCAAAAAGCCAACAACTCATACCAAAAAGTCAAAAATTTTATTTTCTCTCTACTTTTTGCACATCTTTTCGTAAAAAGCTAAAAAATCATTCTAAACATACTAATTTTTTTTAGCTCATATTTTAGCCACATAGTCAAAAAGTTACTAAATTAGTCTGTTCCCAAACGAGGCCTTAATAAGGTAAATTACAAACACACCCCTTGAGGTTTGTTTAAAATACATATTAGCCCATTTGGTTTGAAAAATTACAAATACCCCCTTATTAGAATTTTTTATTTAACAGAATTAACTGAAAAAATAAAATTAATAATTGCTCTCCTATATAATAATAAAATTACCTAATTTAGTAATTAAAACATATTTTTGACATCATTAAAAATTATTAATTGACTTGATGATTTATTAATAAAAGGGACAATTTGTTATGAAATTAAAAATCTCAGGAGGTGAAATGTAACTTTCAAAATCACAGGGGGCTATTCGTATTTTAATAAAACCTTAGGGGATGTATTTGTAATTTATCCTTTTATATATCTATATATATAATAGATTTCGGGTTATTTGATATCTTTATCAAAATCCGTTCAAATTTAATTTGAATTTCTGAATTTTTGTCTAAACTCGGGCCAAATTTAAAAATATTTTATCTAAACTATAAAAAAATTAGACTTAAACCCGAATTGCTCAGGCTGAATCTAAAATGCACCCCTACCTTGGAGGGGTGGACCAACGTCACATTGGTGTCCTTGGATAGCTTTTATTAGTGAGGACCAAGAACTAATATTAATCGTTGATTGGAAATCAATTTGAGCAATTTCTTGCATCAACAATAACAAATTTTTATTCGACGTAGAGATACGAAGTGTATGTTTATATATATACACTAATGATGAGTGCATACATAATTCTCGTGCAAATATAATTAATTTGTTATTTTAAAAGATAATTTTCAAATTTATCAATTATTATAGAAAGGATGATCTCTCTAAAGCGAAATTATAAATGAACTAACGACTTTAGTTTTTAAGAGTGATTCATGATGATGCTATAAAATTTTTGGGAGAAATAGACAAGTCGTTGAGATTTTTTTTAAAGAATTAAATAAAGTTAGAGAGCCTTTTTTTTTTTTTTTTTTTTTTTTTTGGCATTCGTGGGAGAATTGAATAAAAGTCATTGTGAGAATTTTGAAAAGAGATTAAGAGATGATATTTTTTAACAGGTAATAGGACTTGTTTGGGATTTGATTTTTTTTAGTAAAAGAAAAAAGTTAATGTATTTATAAATAACTTTTCAAAATTGTATTAAAAAAAAGAAGTGAAATCTATAAAGATTACTAGAAACTCGAAAGCACGTCAAATATATCGGCCACATTTCAAAATGTACCGATTAAATCTTGATTATGTATTACTAATTTTTAGTACATATACCACATTTCAATAAAACAGTTTTTCTTTTTCTTCAGTAAAACAGTTTGAAATTTTAACTATTACATAATGCATATATACTAAGAAATATAATTTAAGTAACATTTGGTTAGTAAACACATGGGACGGACTGGTAAACTTTGGGGGGCATGACCCAATTTCAATTTTCTAGAGTATTCTTTCGTAATTGAATTCCATTTTCAATAAAACATGGCTGTGAATGGCATTTTAAAATCAAAATTCCAGTGTAAAACCTCCCCTTTGAATAAATCAATTTCAATTTTTATTGCATGGTCCATTCAAAAGCATGAGGAAAGTTTTAGTGTACCAGTAATATGATGACGTAGTAATCAATTAATAATTACCACTTTTTATATATAACTATCTTGCCACATATATATGAGGTCATGTTTGGGAATATCTTTTTTTTTTTTTTTTTTAATACCTAAAATAGTCAATAAAGACAAAAGACTAAAATAATCAATAAGACAAAATGTCACATCCTATCATCAATTAATTATTTTTTCTCTCACAACGATCTAATCAACTACAAAAAAAATTCACAAATCAATTAAAATAGCTAAGTTTTTAAATGACATCGTAATATCACTGTTTTATTTTTTTAAAAAAATTCAAAAAAAGAGAGCTGAACTTTTTTTCCGAAGAACAGAGAGCAATGAGTCAATTCAACATTTCAAACCTTGATTAACAAAACATAGTAACTAACGCCCATAATTTTCTCCTATATTTTTATATCAAAATACCAAAATCATCCTTCATCTAAAAAAATTTCATATGAACAAGAAGGGCATTCTTGAAATTCAGTTATTTGAAATTTCTAACTGTTGACACATTCAAACTCAATAAACCATATTCATTAGCCCGCTACAAAACCTCTTAATTTACGAAGAAATTTATGTGTTATATCACATTATATTAAAAGTTTATTGTGATTATGTTATGAATAATGTGGTGTAATTGTTACAAATTATTTATAATAAAGGCATGGTTTGGCAAGTGGGTTTGGGGCTATTTTAGCCACAAAAGACAAAATAGGCTATTTTAGCCACAACAAATAAAACATCACATCCAATTACACTCTTCTCTCACAAAAAAAGCCAAAAAGTCATTCCAAACCAAGCTTTTTAGCCCAGGCTAAAATAACTAAAAAAGTCAAAAAGTCAACCCACTTCCCAAACGACACCAAAAAAATCTTACGACTCATTTTGATGAAAAAATTGCGACTTGTTACAGTACATACATGCACTTTTGTAAGAAAACACACCCTAGAGTTGAACAACGTATCTAATCAATAATATTTTGTGAAAAAATTGGATCATACGAGCACATAACCTTTGTTACTGGGAGAGCATATAACTAACTTGATGTTTTAATATGATATAATTATTAATGCACTAAATTACTCTCTCATTCACAGTAATCTTGTTTGGCATGGACGTAGAAGTTATTTTTTTAGCAGGTTAAAAAGTTATTTTTAGTGATTTTTTTTTTTAAATTATGTCAAAAAAAATTTACAAAAAAAAAAAAAAAAAAAACCAAACTATTTTTGGATTTTTTTGGGTCCTCTTTAAATAAAAAAAAAACTTTTTTAGTCCGTCTAATCGAATGGAACCTAAAAGCTTAAAAAAGTTTCAATTTTTTAGAATAAATTAAATTAGTGGTCCTTAAATTTTGCCTCTTATGTCATTTTAGCCCCTACACTTTCAATTAACTTTATTTAGATCTTTAATTTTAGATTTTGTGTCAATTTAGTCCAATTGATAACACTGTTAATGTTTTTGACGAAAAATGGTCACTGAATTGCTTGAGATTGACTCATTGAGTTGAGTAAATTTATAATTGACCCTGAAAAATAATATATGTCACTTATATGCATATTTTTTATTAAAAAAATATTAACAGTTGTAAGTAATTGGACTAAATTGAAACAAAATCATAAATTCATGGTCAAAATCAAATTAATTGAAATTATAAGGACCAAAATAACACAAAAACCATAATACTTATTGTAATTTGTCTATTTTATATATATATATATATATATAAATCACTAAAGAAAAAAAAAAAAAAAAAACCCAATAAAAACCCCCCCAAACACCCACTAATCAAAACACACCAGGAAGGACTTTCTTTTAAAATTGCTTAAAAAGTCAAAATTTTCATTAATAAAGAATTTCTTAACAATTACTAAACACATAAAAAAATTAATTCTAAAAAACAAAAAAAATAATTAAAAACAATTGTCAAACTCTCAGTATCTATCAGTATCTTTTTTCCCTTGTATGAGATAACAAACAAGCACGCAAGGAAAGAAGACTAGTTCAAAATGAGCTTTGGTCAATACGTAAGCTCTTCTCTAATACTATTCCAAGTTTTCCCGTTCAAAGTGTTTTTCACCTTTTCCAAGTAGTAGACCCCAACAACACATTCATAAGCTACTTCTGACTATAAATACTTCAAACCACCCATTCCCCTTTTATCAAACACATCTCCAACTACCCAAATCTCTCATCCAAAAAAACACCTCCCTCTCCCTTCCTCCCTCTCAAAGATTTTTCAATTTCCCAGCAATCGAAGATGTATTTCCAGCGACAAAACACAATCTTGATCATCATGATTGTGATCTTTGTCACCATTTTGTGCCACCCCAACACCCATGTTGGAGCAACGAGGGAGTTGAAGTCGCCACCATCATCATCATCATCATCGGAGTTTGTGAGCGGTGCAAGTGAAAGCCACCTTGCGACATACCCATCAATGTACTACGAGAAAGCCAAGCTCGCCATGGCTACTTGGCTCGAACGCTTACCCTCGGGTCCTAGCCCCAGTGGTCCAGGCCACTAACAAATCATATACCATGTTTGCCATGCCACAACAAGTATACCATTTGTTTGTTTTTGTATTTGTTTTGTTAGTAAATATACGTGTGCACGGAAAATCGTATCTAATTATATGATCAAATTATGTGCACTTATAATTTTTTATAAGAAATAAATATAAGAACATTGTATATACACATATATACAAGTGTAAATGAATAAGCAAAATTCTTTATTTGTATTATCTGATGAGTTCATTTTTAGTTAATTCTCATACTTGGTTTTTTTAGATTATGGTTTTTTTTTTTTTAAACAAAATGCCGTTCCTTGCGACTGCTTTAAAACAAGCTAGCAAAACTGATATCAAATGCCATAAAAAACACAAGTGAAGTTCTTCCTATTTTTTTTTGAATGGGGTGAAACTCTTCTTACCGCGAATTGATTTTAGAAAAAAGGATGAAACTTGGTCCCACATGTTGGTTATGGGTTAACTTATGCATGGCTTTGTTTGTAATTTTTTTTTATATATATAATTTAAAAATAAAATCCATTAAAAAAATATATGAGTTAAAAAATAATCTAACTTTTTTACTTGTTTTGTCTTCAGTGTATTTTTTGAAGATTTAATGTTGGAGTTTTTATTGATAAATCTTATTTAGGAGTGTTCTAATCCAAGAAATCCATGAAGGAAATTTATAACCTACTTAGTCTCATGTATTTATACATTTATTCCATAAGATGTTTTTTCTTGATTTACACTATTTTCTTAGACTCTTATACCTTTATATTTAATATTGATATGCATTAATTACACACCACTATTTAATGTTGATATACATTACACAAAAAAAATTAAACATGATTCTTTATTGATTGTCATTTGTATATGTTTTAGGGCTGCCTTTAGGGGCTAACCCCAGTTGTAAAGCAACCTGGAAACCAGTGGTGGATAAAGTTAGAAGTAGACTTGCAAGTTGGAAGAGGAAGACTCTCTCTTATGCTGGCAGACTCACTCTTATTTAATCTGCTCTGGCCTCTTTGCCTGTGTATTATATGTCCTTGTTCAAGATCCCGGAGGGGGTAGCTCGAACTTTGGAGAGATTGCAAGCTTCATTTCTATGGGGCGGATCAGAAGTCAAAAGAAAGGTGCATTTGGTCAAATGGGAGGGGCTTTCTAAAAGTCTGGAGCAAGGGGGTGTGGGGCTGAGAAGGGTGAGGGTGTTTAATTCGTGTCTACTTATTAAATGGTGGTGGAGATTTGGGTTTGAGAAGGAAGCCTTGTGGAGAAGAGTGGTTTGCAGTAAGTATAAGGTGGACACCAGGGATTGGTCTCCTCCCACTTCTACGAATAGTAGAATGTCTAGTGTTTGGAGGGGTATAGTCAACTTTGCTGAGTTTAGTAACACCCTCTCGGAGTTCTTCTTGAACAACTTTCAAATTAAGATTGGGGATGGGAATAATGTCAGATTTTGGGTGGACAAATGGTGGAATAGGGTTAGTCTTAGAGAGGAGTTCCCTGGTCTCTATGGGTTGGTGGTGAATAAAGAAGAGTCGCTTAGATCTATGCATGATCAAAAGGTGGCTGATGGTAATTGGGTGTGTCAGTTTAGAAGAAGGCTGTATGACTGGGAGGTCAGTGAGGTTTTCAGACTTAGAAACTTCCTGGCAGCAGCCCCTGCTCCTTCTCCAGCTCAAGCAGATCGTCCAGTGTGGAATGCTTCATCTACAGGGTTATTCACTGTCTTATCTGTTTATTCAGGTGTGATGGCTTCAGCTGGGCCTCCGGTTAGGTCCACTAAATTAGTGTGGATCCCCTACATGCCTCCAAAAGTTCAATTTTTTACGTGGCTAGCTTGGCATCACAGAGTTAAGACCGCAGGGTATTTACAAAGAATTGGTGCCCTTAGCAACTTGGTGTCATCCTTGTGTGTATTCTGCAATGGCGAATTAGAAACTGTGACTCATGTGTTGATTACCTGCCCCTTTGCTTGGAGGGTGTGGACTTCTATGCTGCTGTGGTGGGATGTTGTGGGGGCCCTACCTGATTCGGTTAATGGAGTTCTGTTATGGTGGGAAGGTCAGGGGGTTAGGAGTAAAGAGAGGTTGATCTGGAGAGGAGTGCCTCTGGTTGTGCTGTGGTCTATCTGGCAGCACAGGAATGCTATAGTGTTTAAGGCTTCTGTGCCTAACTTGGGGGAGTTGTGTGAAGTCATCAAGGTGAGAATTGCCCTGTGGTTGAAACCGAGGTTTTCTAAGCATCTCTTCTCTGTTCAGGATTTTGTTCTTAATCTTAAGCAAGTTAGGTGCTGCATCACAGGGAGGTGTGTGTAATGCTTCTGTCCTGGGCTGCTGTGGTGTGTTGGCTCATTAGCCTCTGTAGTGCTGCTTCTGATCAGTTTGAGGCATAGGCTTGCTTGCTTGTTGTGCTACTGTTCTGCTGCTTGCAGGTTTGGTCTGGTTTTTGTTTGTTTCTGTCTTGGGTTGGTCTGGGTTTGCTGTGTGGGTTTGGTCTGTCTCAGTGGGCTGCTGATGCTGTGTTGGTTTTGCTGTGTTGGTTTGGTGCTGTGTTGGTTTTGCTGTGTTGTTTGGTTCTGCTATCTGTTGGTTTTGCTGTGTTGGTTTGGTGCTGTGTTGGTTTTGCTGTGTTGTTTGGTTCTGCTATCTATCGCTTGCTGCTATCTGGGCTCATTACCCTCTATAGTGCTTCATGCTCTTTCTTTCTTCTTTCTTTTTTCTTGTCTGTGATGGATCCTCTTGGTTTGGTGTCTCTCCAAACCTTCCCCTCTCCTCTCTTTGGTGTTTTCCATCCTGTTTATTCTCTCTATCAATGAAAGTTCTTTCTTGGCTGTTTCAAAAAACAAAAAAAAAAAAAAAAAAATGTTCACATGTTATGTTTATATTCAAATGAACGTTGAGGCATGTGGTTGTGTAATTTGATGCAATGCTGATGTGAACATTAACATCACCTTTATCACAACGTCATCTGATATAAACATTCATATTCACGTCATCTAATATGAACATTCACGTTATCACGTACAATCAACATTTGGATACATGGAAATTACCAAAATATAATAACAATCAATAAAAAACCATATTTAATTTTTTTTTTTGTGTGTAATATATATCAACATTAAATAGTAGTGTGTAGTTAATGCAATTTTTTTGAGTAAAGATATAATGACAATCAAGATTAAATATCAACATTAATGGGGGGCATGAGAGATTTAGAGTATTTTAGTCTTCTTATCTCAAATAGGACCTAATGAAATAGTAAAAAAGAACATGAATTAGATGAAATAAAACTCTTAAAAATGAGATTTATAAAAAAAAGCTCCCTTTAATGTTTAGATCATTCTATACTCAAAGTAAAATTTTAACACAACCTTTTTTTTTTAAAAATTACTAAAGACAACAAAATAAGAAAAAAAAAAATTGACTTTTTTTAGATTGATTCCAAACTCACTACTCTAGTGTTATAATGAATGATATAGCAGTCCTACAATCGTAGAAAAAAAAAAAATCCCAAAAAAACACATTCAATGATTGAGATTAATTTAATATATCAACTCCACTATAAAAAGTAGATATCTCAGCCACACTATTTTTTTTTTATTCAATTCATGACCTATAATTCTGGATTCGTAGACTTTTCTCATAATAATATATGAGTTTGATAGTCGCATCTATAATTCCCACATATATTTTATTTATTTGTTTTTTCATTGTTTGAACTTTGGGTATCATTCCTTCTCAATTGCAAAAAATTATTAAATGTCGTATATTACTTCACACCAATTATCATTTGTTAGTTTTTATGTTATATTATCTCTTAAAATACCAAAACTATCACTATAGAAAATTGCACTTTTGCCGACCAAAAGTTTGGTTGGCAAAAGTTATTTGTCATCAATTTTTTTGGTCGCTATTTTGGTTGGCAATTGAGGGTTGACAAAAGTAATTAGCGACCAAAACTTTGTTAGTCGGGAAAAAGTTGGATTTGCCGACTAAATTTTTGGTAGCTAAATATATCATTACTGCGACTAATTCATTTAGTCGCTAAAATGCTTTAGTCGCAAAAAGTAACATATTCCCGACTAAATATGTTAGTTGCCAATTGTCACATTCCACAATCAAACATGTTAGTCGCCAAAAGTCACAATCTGCGACCAATAGATTAGTCGCCAAAAGTCACATTCCACGACCAAACATTTTCCGACAAAATTGTTTGGTCAGCCATTGTCTGTCAGTGCATTGAGATATCAAAACGGCGTCATTTTGATATCTGTGACTAAATTGTATTGGTTGTTAAAAGATTATACTGTTCCCGCCCAATTTTTCACCTCCTGCCTATATTTTAGCGACTAATATTTTAAATTGGTTGAAAAAATCACTTTTTTGCAACAAAATTACTTTAGTCGGTAATAGTATCAACTTTTAGCTACAAATTTTTTTTTTGGTCGGTAAATGTCATTTTTTTGCGACCAACATTTTTTTAGTCAGCAAAAGTGGTTAGCAAATGTGTAATTTCTTGTAGTGAATGATAATCGGTTCTACTTACTAACCAACCAAATGTGAATTGGGACATCACATGATAATTGTTTAAAACTGCCAAATAACATTTTCTAGTGGCGTTTGACAATTTGACATGCTACATAGAGCACACACAACCCATCACTGTTGGACTTGTGCTTCTATCCTGGGCCAACAAGAATTCCTAGATTCAAAGTGTAATCCAACTCTGGTGTCATGAAGGACCGAGAGACGCCTTTCTTTGCCGGACATACTCTACTGTCTTTGTAGAATAATATTGTAGTCGATGTAAAAATGCCTCTAAATTCTTGATTGGAGATGACACACTGAATGCCATGTATACATTAAAAAAATTGAATTCAAGTGAATATCTTTGTATTTATAAAAAAATGGATAATTCTGTTTATACCACAAAACTAACTCTTTATATACTTAAAATTTTAATTAATTTTTTTTATTTTATAATTTCTATAATTACATTATTACTCTCATCCCTACCTTCCACTCTTCTACTTACACCCAAAACCTAAAAAACCTCAACTTCTTCCACCATCACCTTCGACCACCATTCTGCCACAGACGCCACTCCTTTTTTGTTGTCTCACCCCCACGACTATCACTACCATCATGACCACAACTTTCGCATCCTCTCATCACCACAACCATCATTTCCTCTATCGTTCTATCACTACAGGAAAAAGCACATTCGGCGACCAAATTTCCCGACTAAAAAAAATTTGGTCTCTGAAAGTATAGCTTTCAGCG